>VDFB02127852.1:0-61639 GCA_007258455.2 Sequoia sempervirens
GGTATCTTGTTGGGGAACAATGGGAAACTCAAATGCAGGAGGTGGATTATTAGGTGGATTATTTGCCATGTCTGGTTGCTGGAATAATAGAGCGAATGGATTTTCCTCAGGTTCATTATTAGCTAGGTCAAATGGTAGTTCAATAAATAGATTTTCAGGGAGGAACCTTCCCAGTGCATCTCTTCTTCTTCTATGCATGCAATACGGTGAGTAGTGGCTTGAAATATTTTGAATTTTTTTGACTAATAGACTAAACTAATGCTGAAAATGACTTCTAACAGACTCCTAGCTAGGCATCATCCAAGCAGCGGTATAAAATGAAATGCGCCAAGGATATGATAATCACAATAAAACCTTTCCTGGGAATTGGACATTCCAATAGGTGACTTATATCTTTCTATGGACGTTCATTTTACTTGTCAAACTAGGGGACGTAGACTTTAAATGGCGCGGAAAAATATATGCACTAGGAACTAGTTTCGATCAAATCTTAGTAGAAATAATACTAGAAAGAAATTCTATCTAAGCCACAGAATGGTAATACAAAATTCTTTAACTCAACTATGATAGAAACCATAACAACTATGACTGAAACACAAACTATGAACCGGCCTTATGCTGTAGGAACAGTCACAGGGATGGACTCTCTATGCTGCAGGAGCACTATAAGACTGAGTTTGTATGAAAACTTCAAAGATGAAAGCTAACTGAAGATCAACAGAAAATAACAACTAACTAACTAGCTACAGATACTTACTAAGTGGGCCCCCTTAGCAAGCATCTACTGATTACACAGATGCTAAACTCAGAACTTCATCGAACTTTATTCATGAAAACAGAATGGTATACATTGCTTTATTGATGTGGAAACTAACAATAAACTCTGTCTTTGATCATACAGATTCTATTTCTCATTATCATACTGACTCTTACATAATATCTGCTATTACTATGCTTCTAACTTTTTCTAACTATCCTCCCTTCTGTCTCTCTCGCGCAGGAGGATAACTTTATTTATAAATAGGAGAGCAACTAACTAACTAACCCTATCAAAGAAAGACGTGGAAGTAAAGTATATCCCTGAATCAAGGAACAAACTTCATAATGAATTTATGCGTTCAACCCAATTTGGAGAAAATCTAGCGCTCCACTCTTTCCAGATTGACTGTCATTAAAATTCTTTCCCATAGTTTCGGTCAAAGAGTCTTCGCCGGAGCTTCCTCGAAGTCGTGCAGGAAATGGACTTTACTGCAAGGCCGAGATCGGCTGCACTTGACTCGATCATTCTTCAACAACCTGCGAAACAAAAGGTAACAGATGTGAAAGAAAAGGCGTATGGCACATACACGATATCTATTCATTAATCACACATTTTAAATCTACTTCATCATTCAAAAATTGTATACGATATACCAGCCATTTTAGGGAGTCAACGGGCAATAAATGCAATCAAGTCAACACCATGACCTGTAGGAATATGAAAGTATTATGCTACAGGATATCCCCATAAAAGGTTTCAAAAAAGTTTAAACAGCCATGAAATAACAAAAGTAAAGACATTAAAAGTTTATCATAACATCCAAATTATGAGAATATTTTAGCTCATCGATTAATGAGTGGGTTTTGCACCTCACAATGGGGAACATGTATATCTGGTGTTCATATGTGTTTTTCTATTTCTCTGTTTCAGTAATCTCTTTCTAGTGCATCTTAAGTGGACTGTAATTGTAAAATTTAAAAGATTCTCTACATTCTTCCCTGAGGTTTTGACATTAGGAGAGTTGCTTCCACATCTAGCTTTCCTTACAGAAGGAAAGGTAGAGGAAAATCAGAACATTCAGAAAGAAAAACCTCATAGAATATACAAAAGCAAGCCTATGATCCAAATATGAGTGAGATTCGATTAGTCTAGGGCATACTGCACCCTAGATTGGAAAGATAAATTTAGTTAATTAAAATTTTGGATGTGTTCTACAGTGTATAAGTATCCTATTCTATGAATGTTTAGGTCTAACAATAAATAAATTTTCAAAATTTAACAGAATTGTGATTTTACAATATGAAAGACAACTATGCAAGAAATTTTCACAAATCTTAACCAATGAATGCACTTTAAAATGCAATTTATAGAATATAAAGTACATAAACTTAATGATCATAGCTTGAAAAATCTAGAAATTAAAAAAAATATGGTTTTACAACAATAACAATGCACTGAAATGAGTGAATGGAGAGCGTAGAGGGATTTTGAATTCGTCAGGTGATTCTGGTGATGGAGGCTCTGAATATGAGGATGAGGATGATGAGTTTTGATAGTGGTGGGTTTGGATGCTCGAACCTCCTATGCAAGATTTTTATCTGGTTCTTCTTGGGAAGTTTTTGTGCTCTGAGGGAATGTTTGTTTTTCTTGGAGCTTGGTTTGAGATTTCTCAACTCCCTATTTTGTTGGCTCTTCCTCTGGAAGGCTTTTGGAGGATTCATGTCTTTTCTGGGGCACCACTTAGGGGCATTGGTGTTAAATGTGATGTTATTTTGGCTTTGGTTATGAGGGCTCTTCTCTTCTAGCATTGTGTGGACTTGGGTTCTATTGGACACGTTGGTGTTGCATCCAAAGGCATGGAGCTAGGTGCCTTTTTGTGAAAGCTTGTTGGAGTTGGTGGCTTGCTCGCTTTCCCTTTTGGTCCTCCTATGTTGCTCTGAAGTCCTGCCATCTGTGTTTTGTTGCTTCTCCTCTTTGTGTTTTTTGATCCTATTGGGGTTTGCGGCTCTTTTCTGCTAGGTAAGTCCCTTGTTGGGTTTTTCTTCTTTCCTCTTTGATTCTTTGTCTTCACTCTGCTCTGGCTCTCTTTTGTGGGTTGCTTTGATTTATTTGTGTTTCTACTGGTGGGTGTTATTCTGAAGTCTCTGGCACACTCTATGGCATGGGTCTCGGTTGCTTTCCTCTCAGTTTCTTGAGTGGTTGTTTGTAGTATTTTCTCCTCCCTCTCTTGTGTCTACCTAGATACTTTATTTGGGTAGTGTGCTTCTGAGTTCAGGTTGCTCTATGTGGATTTTTTTTTCCAGTCTATGGACTCTATTCTTGTGAGTGTTTTTGGGCTTCTTTTGCTTCTTTTTTTGTTTTTTGAGTTGGGTTTTTTTTGTTCTGCCTCTCCCTTCTTGTTGTTTGTCCCCCTAACTTTGGTCACCAAGGTTTGGGGTTTGTCTTTGGTGGTGGCTAGGTTTGCTTCTTTTGGTGTTGTTTATTTAGCTTCTTTGGACATGTTGTCCTTGTGGTTTAGGGTTTCCTTTGTGGTCCCCTCTAGTATTTTTTTGTTGTTGGTCCTCTTAGTTGATGAGGACTCCCTCATTTCTAGTATCTCTATTTTCTAGTCTATAGTCTTCTTTGGGTTGTTGATGTTCTTCTTGAATGTTGTGAATTGGTTGATGGTTCGTGAGGATGATTTGGTGGTCCTCTTTGTTGTTTGGGATGCTCCTCTTTTTTTGGGGTTTCATTCCATTTTCTGCATGGTGGCTCTGAGGTCATTGGGGATAGCTTTCTCTTTGATGGTTGTTAAACAATATCTTATTACTTCCAACTTGTACCTGATGCTCGTGATGCCATAGGATGAGGTGTGTTTTCTTACTACTAGAGTGTTGACTTCCTACTGGGTTCTACGGTTGGGGTCTCCTATGGAGGTGGAGATTGCTCCTATTGAGGTGGAGCCCTCTCCTATAGAGGTAGAGATGTCTTCTATTGCTGCAATGGGTAGTTCCCTTTCTTTTTGCTGGTTCCTTTTGAGGTGGAGCATGTTTGTACATGAGATTGGTGGCTCTTGTAGTTTGGATCCTCACTTCATCCTCTCTTTTAGACTGTAGTTCCCTCTTGTTGAGGTAGAGTTTGAGATGGTGTTTTGGGTAGACTAGTGCTTCATGCTTGAGTTGGCTCCTCGGTGCTTTATTTTGCTTGTTAACTCCTAACTTGTGGTAGGAAATCTGGTTGTGTTGGATCTATGATTAATCAGGAGGTTTTTTTCTAATGATATTATTTTTTGAAAGTTGTTTAATGGAGGCCTTGATGTTCAGGTTGTCTTGGCCACCTGGGGGGTGGTTGTTGCTATAAGTTGTTGTTCTTACAACCTTATGGGGGGCCTACAGGCCTATTTTGTTTGTTGTGCTCTTATTCCTAGTCTAGATTTGGTGTTCCATTCATGGGGTTGGTGTTCATCAAGTGTTGTTGCTTGGGAGGTTTTTCTTTTGGGATATGCTTTCTCCTATAAAGGTGGAAACATAAGTAGGTGGATGGGGGCTCTCTACCCCATTAGTGCTAATGTTGTCTCTGGTTTTGAAAAGGTTGTGCTAAGTAACAGGTTCAATGTGGGATGGTTATTTGCTTGTATGAGTTGGAAGAACAAAAAAAATTATCCACCCTTGGGGTGGTTGTTGTTTCATGCTTTGGTTTTGTCTACCTAGAGAGTGGCTTGTTGGCCTAGCTCGGTGACTGCATGGTCTATCCTAAAAAATTGAAGATGGATTTGCTTGGTGGAATTTGTGCCCCAATTTGGAGAAAATTGGGTGTTTATTGCTTTAGTCATATGAGTGCTCTGAAACTTCCAGTGCTTAGGAGAATTGTCCTGAATTGCTATTTCTTGATAGCTTTGTTATGGTTTTGTACCTGCTAGTTGTTGGTTAATCTCATAAATGGGTTACGTACCATTTTTGGGTTTAATATAGGTAATCTATTTTTTATTATGCTGATAATGGTTTTGTGGGTGCAAGTTTGGTTTATTGGCCTGCGTGCCTTTATGCCTAGTGGTGATTGGTGTTGTTTTCCTAGTTTGTTTCTTTGTTTGTTGTTCTGAATTTGTACCACACGATCAAGGCCCTTCCCCTACTTATCTAATCAAAAATGATAGCAATGCACTTTTTCCTCTTTTTAACTATATTCCAATGCTTAAATGAATGTTTTGAACACTTTTTACATTTTATTTTAGATTTTATATGACTTAGTGCAAAATCACAAATGTAAACTTGAATTAGATCTACTTTTTAATGATTGAAATTAACCCTAGATGTTTTTTGGATGCGAAATGGAATACAATTTTTCACTTTTCCAATGCTTTTCATGCAAAATATGTATTCACTAATGATGAATGCAAACAATATAAAATTTAATTTAGATATAAAAAGGTTTTAAATGTTTGAAACAGTTAGGCTTACCAAAAATTTTGATTGGGAAAAGGGATCTACATCTTAAGTCACACTTATCCCAATTTTTGGTTTGAAGGATTAGAAATTATCTCAAATCCACTTGACTACAAAACCTAATAGGAAGAGTCGGAATGGTAGATCAAGGTTCTAATCCTTGTGATATTTTTTTTGTGATGGTGATGTGATGATTTATGATTTTTGAATGACTAATTTTGAATACTGCAATGAACTATGTAAACTATGAAAATACAGCAATTTGTTATGAAATCTGAGAAATCAAATGCAACAGGTCAAAAACAAAATCTAGAAATGTAGAAGGTAAACATAGAGGAACCTAGGATATAAATTTGAGCTTGAATTAGTTGATCTAGGGTGCAGTTCATCCTAGATTGTCCTCCTTTTTTGCAAGATCTAAAAGTACAATCCTAAGGTCCCTAGTTTTTAGCTCCTATTCTTTCAAGGGTATTGTCAGAACTTCATCTATTAATGAGAAAATTCAATTTTTGTGTCTTGAAAACTTGTAGGCTTGTACGAATGAGAGATCAATCCTTTATCTTCCACCAAATATCTTCAAATCTGAAAACCTACACACATGACAATGGGGGAAGGGTTGTGTCATATAGGAACTTTCCTAAGTCAAACCCCATTTTGTTATTTCTACCTCCACAATGGCTATGATGATATGAAAAGAGAGCTTACCCTTAGTAGGGAAGAGGCTAAATGATAAATAAGTAATGAATTGACTAATCTTGCAAGTTACCACTCATATTTGCATCCCTTGATGAACTAAATTCAAATACTCATCACCTTCAAGGAGAATTTAATAGCTTGATTGAATTCATGTAAGTGTTAGTGCTCACAAAAAAAATGATCCTAAAACATGAAAAAATTTACATAAAAACATGCTTGATTCTTGGCATGATGCTTGGCATGAATAAATGCTAAAATACTAATAAATATTCTCTTGAGTGCTAGTGTATTAATATTAATTGCTTCCTTGATCATGCTAGGATTAAAATGGTGAAAATGACCAGTATTTATATACAATTCTTCTAATTTCTTCAAAATCATATGATAATAGCCAAAAATTAAAATTTGAAATTCAAATAATAAAATAATAACACTGACATATTTGAATTTGAGCCCAAAAGAGGTGGTCTAGGGTTTAGAGTGTCGTAGACCATACCCATTATTTTTAGGGCCCAAAGTGTTGGGGGAATATTGAAAAAAAAAATTCATTTCCCTGTGTTTGAGCTTATGAGGATGTTTACAAAATGGGAAATTAAATGCATAATTAGGTCCAAGAACATAGGGGTCCAACGAAACCTAATGTGAAATTCTCAAGGGTGACAATTTATGACACTATCGGTACCACATGACAACATGGTGCTTTCTAAAAGGGTAATAGTTTGAAAGATAATTTTTTAGTGTTATTAGCCAAATATTCACATGTCAATGATGTTGGGGTCTAAACCAAAAATGGAAAGATGTCTAGAGTCCTTTATTATGCAAGAACATATGGCAAGTCAGAACTTCTTAGGAGGATCACCAATCTGACAACTCTAAGTTGTTGCATTATTGGTTGAAGAGAAATAATCTTTTACAATACTTTCAACAAGGTAATATCTACATTACTAAGGAACCATTACTAAAATAGTTACAAAAATCATCTCAAGGAGATACTAGATGCACTTTTTGGTAAGAAAGAAACCCATTACGCTATCAATGTGATTTATAATTTTAGCTACCAAAATTTGCATTGCAATAAGCACTCAGCTGTGTGGATTTCATAGCATTATTCCATCTCCTACATGCCATTTTGAAATATCCATCCACCATTATTGACATATGTTGAATCTCTATTGATGATGAAAAGACTAAAAAAACAATCATACCTTGAGGATGTTATATTTCTCCATGGGAGGCAATGCATTCATCATTTTAAGTGGTTTTAAATAGTTATCTAGGGGTAGGGGTAGAAGAAAGCATTTTTATTGTTTGTGTCTCAAGGTAGGATTTTTTTTAGCATTTTAAGTGTTTTTATTAATTAGTTAACTAATTAGTTTAATTCAACTAATTTGATTGAGGTGAAAAGGGAGGAATTAAATAAATACAATGTGTTTATTTAATATTTAACACATGGATATGAAAGATGAACATAATCAAATGGTGCATGCATTTGGACGGATTATGCTTAAGGTAGTCAATTTATTGAAACCACTAATAAGGAAAATCTAGGTCTATAGACAAGGATGAAATGGTAGAGGTATTTCCTAGAAAGGATATAGGATAGAGGGATTAGATGGATGAGGGATTAGGACTAGATGGATGGGTTTCAAGATGGGATCTCCAAGGACTATAGAATATAGGAATAACATGCCTCATTCTAGATATATTGTGGTGGAGGGCAAGAGGGATGAATTGTGAATAAAGGCTTGTATTGTCCAAATCATGATTAGAGAGGAGGCCCAGGTATCCTTATCAAGTTCAAAAGTAGGAAGGGAGGATGGATTGGATATGATGGGATAGGCAAGAAGATAGAAACAAGAGGTGGATAGGATGGAAAAAATATTTTCCCCAAATGTAAGGTGCTACTAGATAGGGGATTTATGCATGAAACCTGTTTTCCAAGTTTTCATCATGCTACTTTCCCAAGGTGCCAGAGGAACAGTTTTCACCATTGGATAAGTTTTTCTCTTTAATTTTTTTGTATTTTGGTATTTTGGGATGGGATGGATAGAGTTGGGTTTAGGATGATGAATATGTGGATTTGGAGCATTTTGAATGGGGAATATGTATTGAGAGGAAGGATTCAAGTGTATTTTTCATAGTACCCCACATTGTAAAATATTATATATAGACCACATGGATTGTCATTGCACTCATAGAAGTTGGTAGAAATTATGTTAAGTGGGCTTCTCCAAGATGTAAACATGGTACCAATATAGCTCTTATGTGAGAGGATGTTGCTAAGAGAGATGGAAAGGAGGTATGGAGAATGGATAGTGATTTATTTAAAGGCTTGGATTAGAGGGATGTGAGAGTGGATGTATGTAGGATAGTGGATAAGGTGTTGAGATATGGGTGGGGTTTTGACATCATGAGGAAAAGGTGTTAAGACCAAAAATTGCACACACTATAATAGATGTTGAGTTTTTTTATTAGGAAAAGGTTTGAGATGTTGTGATTTAGATGGGAGAATTGGAATTTGGGGATTTGAGGATATAAGGACCCAAAATGGATTTGGGATTTTGAGGATGGGGATGTTTGGATTTAGATGGAGGGATTTGGTATCGAGAAGAGGCATAGGGATTTTGGGATTTAGGAATAAGGGTAGCTTTTGGAGGAGTAGATTTGGATGCTTTGCTTGGATATGTTGCTTTTTTTTCTTTGGAATCGATATTGTGAACTTTCTTTCTTTTAATTGGTGGACCTTTGTGGAATTTTGTATTTATTTTAATTTTAGATCATATTTTTCTTTCATGGGACATGTTGACATGTTGTAACAAGTTGATCCTTCATTTTTTATGGAGTCTTTTCTTTATACATTTGTGCATCCAAATTGCTTTCAAAGGCAATGGTATGGTCTATGAAGAGAAATTATCTCAAAATCCCTTGGATTGGGTGACAACTTCATCATATTGGAATAATTCTAATGATGTGTGTGTTTGTTGATCTTGATTGGGGGTTTTATGGAATAGAAGGTTAGGGATAGAATTGATTAAACAATTAGTGAAGGAGATAATAGGAGTTATAGGGTGATGGGTTATATGAAAGGATTGGTAGTAACATGAGAAGAGCAATGAGAAACACCTATCTTAATGTTGGAAGAATTTTTCTTAGGATGTGTGAAGGTGTTACGAAGGTCTTTGTCATGTCACAAAGGCCCTAAAATATTGAATTTTCTTTGAGTTGAATGGGTTTCAAGATGCCATGCTTGTGAATGCGTAACCCTTTGCCTTGATAATGCATTTTTTGACAATTTGATTGGCAATGGGATACTTTTTTCTTCAAAAACAAGATGTGGATCTATTTTATATGGATAAGTAGTGGTGGGGGTGTTGCCTCAACAGTGAGAAAAAAAATTGAATAACTTAGCATTTCCATAATTTAAGGCACGCATATCTCACTATCTTCATCAATTGGCATACATTCTTCAATCACAAAGCTATGAAATATCTATCTTATTTCCTTAGTATTGATAGCATGATTGTACTTTATGTTTGATATTGTCTATTATGATCCACTCCAATCCAACAACTCATTTAGGTTGATTTACATTTAAATAATTAACCTAGATTAATCATAAAATAAACTTATATTTTCATTTTCATTTTAGTGAACCCAACAAACTTACTCAACTTAATTGTTGCATCTAGGGTTCCAAATATGATAAAGCTCTAACATATCCATATTTTTTATATATTTTGATATATTTTTAGGGATTATAATTGCATTATAGTGAAACCTAATTTTTTCACCCTTCCACCTTAACCTTACATTTGATCATGTTACCTTCTATGGTTTCTTCTTTGGCTAATTTTCATGCATTATTTTAGGCTTCAATGTGTTCCTTTCATTTGTTTCACATGACACATATTTCATTGATTCATTCATGCAATTCTAAGCTTTGGACATGGATGTCTTCTCTATGAGGATTTTGTTTTATCATGTCTTACCTTTCACCTCCTTCATCAAGTTAGTGAATGTCAATCCTATGCTACTAGAGATCCTTAGTTCTTTTGTTCACTCTTTCCATGAGTATCCCTTATATCATGGCATTAATGGCCATTCCTATAAAAAGTATCTATAATGCACCTTACCTATCCATGACATCAACATGCCCTAAGATGACTTTTTTTACTATTTCATGATAGCCTATACTTAAATGATGACATGTGATTTTGATGCATTATCTAACTATGTAGATGATGTTGACCTTGGTAATGATAATTCACTTATTCATTTTTATTGTTTAAAGGTTAGCAAGAAGACAAAAAAAATTCTTATATAACCATAACCTTCCTACTAGTAGACTTAATTTTTCTTGTACACCTCAAGCTAGATATAACAAGGAGGTGGAAAAAATAAGCCAAAATTTGTATGTGGACTTAATTTGTAGATCACCTTTTTACAAAGAAACAATAAGGAATAGAGAACTTTAATTGTCTATTTAGTTCTAATCTATAGTTGATGGAGTCTTTGATTGAATCTCTTGGACATAAGGATAATCACAATATATCTTTTGATGATAATGAGATTCTACATGATCATATGGTTAAGAAAGTATTTCCTTTGTATTTCATAGTCATGTGGAATAAGTGCATGAATGTGGAGGAAAAAGGGCGTCAAAAGTGGAAACTTTTTTTGAACAAGTAATTTGAGATGCCTACACTCAAATTATGACAATGTGAAAAGAACAAGAATCCTAGTGCTTAAAATCTAGTTTCTAAATTACTTCTTTTTAGAAAATGGTGGAGATTAAGGTTAGATTATAAAATCACACAAAGTGGTTCCATTTTTGTCTCAATAATTTAACCTACCATCAAACATCCTCGCCATTTTTTATTTTTTATTTACTATTTTACAAATCCTTTGGTAGAAAGTTAGCTAAGATAATTTATTAGTTTAGGTACTTTTTCTTTATTTTTTAATGAATATATTATTTTTTACTAATTTTCTAAAAGGACACATCTTGAAAAATTAAAAAAATGAGTGTGCTTCACTAATTTTGAGAAAAATAAACAAAAATTAGAACTATTATTTCAATGTGTATAGCATGGAAGCATAGAAAGTGAATATTATTTTCAAATTTAGATAAGCTAATAGAACAAGGGTTGGGTTGAATCATTCACTGACTAAATGCTCTAGGTCTCACTTTAGATAACCCCCTAGTGTTGCTTCCTCCACCATAAAACCTATAGGTCCTATTCTAATTAGGAACCCCTGGTACATCAGCCAACCCTACTATAACTAAAACATTTCTTGGTGTTCTTTCTTTCATGCAATTCCTAGCCCTTAATACCTTAAAGACTAGCTCATACTCCAATGTTACCTAAATCTGTTAAGGGGTGTGTGATACCTCCCCAGGCTTCCAAATTCATCTTCCATAGGGGCTTGAACAAACACCAGGTTCCAACTCTTCATCGTTTCCTTAAAGATCCTTTTCTAGGGTTTGGGTAGGGCTACAAGCCTTGAGCCCCTTTTAGCCCTCTCAACACAAAGAACAGTTCACAAATTCTCTCTTTCAACAATTTGAGCCACCTTCCTTCAAACACCTTGGTTCATTTTCCAAGCACTAAAATATTTTTGGGGTTTGGGACTTTGTCAGTCCGTACACAGGTGCAAATCTGACTTTGGCAAGAACTAGGGTTTCATTTCACCATTTCTTGGTCTGCTCAGCATTTCCTAACCCCACATGCACTGATGAAACTTATGTCTTCTTTCCCCCACCTTCTTAAAGCTCCCTGCATTCACCATACATCTTGAATGTCAATTAAGACACACCCCTACCACGTTAGGTTCAAATCTTTGACTGTCTTTCCTTGTCGGGCTTCAAGCTCGCCTAGGAAAGGTTCTTGAGCATGCTTCCTTGCCCAACACAACACCTACTCTTACACTATATACATTTAAGGAGCTTAACCTTACTTCCAGGAAACCCATACTTCTTGGTACGGTGTGGAAGCAAGCTAAAACCCCATGTTTACCCAAATTACCAGTCAGGGCAGCAAGCTAAGGAAAACACAGAATTTATCTAAGTTTGAAAAGTGATAGAAACCACAAACTAAACTAATCAAAGAAAACTTAAAATGAATTCAACTACATTCTACACTATCCAGGAGACTATTTCTCAGTCCATTCTAACGCTGTCACAGGAAAGAAGAAAAGAACACAGAAAAATGCACTCCAAAATCACTATTTTTTTATTTTTACACTTAACTCTCATTCTCCAAAACATCCAACCTCTGAAAAAGGTCGAGGGGTTCCTTTTACAATGTTGAGAGGTAGTTATGTTTTCTTCCCTGAGCCAAAGAATGGCAAAAACCATGCTGTTTGAAAACACAGTGTGTTTTCCAACTCTTGCTAAAACTTAGGAAAACAACCATAAAAGGATACCCAACTTTATTCAACTCCTAACCTCAATAAAAAAGTTCCACAACCATCAATAATATGATGCACAAGACCAAACCAAAACAACAAAAAGGAATTTTAAACCAAAACTTCAAAAATAAGCTTGCTTGAGTGGCACTTTGGTAGGTGCTCCTACACCATAAGCAAATCAAGACTGACATAGAAAGAACAATGTATGTATTTGCAAAAACTAAAGATGCTACTAAAATAAGTTAGATATTAGTACCTTAAGATATTCATTTTTTTAAAGGGCGTGGCTAGAAAGCTAAGACAAAGTCAAGCCATAATGGTGTTTTTCCATAATTTTGTACTAAAATACATGAACCTAATGGAGAGCACACTTGATATATATTTTTTTTATATGCATTTCATTAAACACATTTTGGAACCTAAATTAAATGTTCAACCCCTAGGATTGGTAGACAAAAACTTGTTCCAAGCCTAAGAGTGGCATTTGATTGGTCAAAACTATAATACATGTGTTATAACATGATCATGTTACAAAAACATGTACAAACTATAATATGAGCATGTTATAATGTGCACACATTATGGTTTCTAAAGTGTGAATGTAGTTTAAATAATTATGAAATTTTGGCCACTTTTAGCCCCCATCTTTTGGCATACCTTGTGGAAGATTCACTATTAAGAGGTCTCTAGTGAAGAATGGGTCTAGGCTAAATATTTGCACTAAATATTGTTTGGTCCAATGTCTTAACCATGAAATTAAACTACTAGAGGATTCAATAGTAAACCTAGTACATGTTTGGCTACTAGTTTTCTTTCAATTAAGATTATTCCTTGCATTTTAGACATTGTACCTTGTTCCATGCAATGCATAAAAAATTGAATTACAATACCATTTACTTTAGATCAATTTGTTAAATTTGGTATGAAGGAAATTTTTTTGTGTCAATATAGATCCAAAACCATTTGATTGTTTCAAGAAACTTGATACATTTAATAATTGTGTTACACAAAATGAACCTCTAGTTAGTGATCATATTGTCTTAGAATATGATTGGGAACCATTGAATTTTGTGCCTTATGATGTTGGTGATTATCATGTGACATTAATGCTTATGGTTTCCATCTTTATATATGGATCCTTCTATCTATGGAAAAAAATCTATAATGTATCTAGACTCTAAGGAAATGTTTATGTGCAAAAGTGATACATCTATCCAATCACTATCAACTTCTAAGAAATCATTCAAACAATTTTATGGTCATAGATATAACTTAATAAGGAAGCTTGGATGTAATGGAACAATACTTGGAAAGAATGGGCAAGGATTCAACATACTCATTGAACCAAAAGAAACTAAGAGGCCATGTGCCATTGGATATCAACTTGTTTTAACTTTGATTATGATACACATTTTTGTCCATTGATTGTATTATCTTACTAGCACTTGCACTAGAAGGGGTGTAAGGGTTACGCTGATAGAAAAGTATATGTAATTTAATATGCCAAGGAGGTATATTTTTTATTTTTCTTTAAGAACTGAAGCTCAAAATATAAAAAACATATAGAGAACACCTTTGGCATGTTTTGCATTATGAGGATAAGGAAACCTAAGTTATTTTAAAATTTAAATTTTAAAATAATTAAATTTTAAAGATTGTTCTCGAATCAACATATATTTTTGAAATGATGTTTCATATCACACTAAGTGATTCATCATCAAAATCACTCTCCTCTTTTTGATAATAGATCATTGATTATGATCTAAAATATCAATTCAAAAATATACACAAATGAAAATAAATCTTTTGAATATTACATGAATTGTGAGGAACTCATGTCAACTAAGACCATAAACATCAACTATGGAAATACCTTTTTAAGAAAAACCTACATAACAACTTGGTCTAAAAATTTCTTAAAAGTATTCATCTGATAAAAATAAATAAAAAAATATTCCATTGCAACTTACATTTAATGATTTTTTTATAGCATGAGAAGAGAGATCTTCCATGTTGCCAAATATCTTGAGATAATCCTTTTACTTTTACTAGTTTACCCCCAACATCAACATAAGGATGGGATTTAAAATACTGATGGAACAACCCAAACAGTTCTCCCATGAATATTGGATGGTGGAAACCTCTGCAAAAAGAAAAGAAAACAAATGTAATCTAAGTCAATAACAAGTCATAAAGTGATTGTAAGAGAGTTTCAAAAATAATTTATTTAGAGAAAGAAACTCTACTGGGTTAGCAAATGTAGGGTAGGCAACTGCTACTGCCCACACAACACAAAGACTACAAGCAATGCCTTTGAATCCCTCTATTGGAGAGGTTTTCACTTGAATGGAATTATCTTCTTTGATCATATCTGTAGCAACACCAACACAAAATATTACACCTACATATGCAACTAAATTTAAAAATTTACTCCATTTGAAAAGAGTTTAAAATGGCATCAATATTCAAATAGAATATCGAAATCTCTTGATGTAGTAAGAAAAGAAATGCCTTTGAATCCATCTATTGGAGAGGTTTTCACTTGAATGGAATTATCTTCTTTTATCATATCTGAAGCAACACCAACAAAAAATATTACGCTTACATATGCAACTAAATTTAAAAATTTACTCCATTTGAAAAGAGTTTAAAATGACATCAATATTCAAATAAAATATCAAAATCTCTTGATGTAGTAAGAAATGCATGTACTATGAAAATTCTATTGCAGTTACTAATTATTAATCTCCTATCTAATATAGATTATTTGACTGCAAAAAATTAATTCTCACCAAATATTGAAAAATAACACAACTGCAACTTCACCAATAAAACTCACAGGAATAGAGAAGAAAACATGCATAATAATGAACACAATATTTATAGACAAATTGTCTATGGAAAAACCCTGAAGGGAAAACCACTACTGCAGATGAGGAATTTTATTAAACTTTAGCAAATTAAGAGATACATAAACTGCTTGCCTCTTATTGGCAGAGCTCCGGCAATATTCTTCTCCGTAAATTCTTCCCTCAATTTCTCCTATTGAAATTATACAGCTGCTATCACTGTGCCCTTGCTACCACTGCAAGACTATTTTCTCTCACTGCAAATCTATTGTTATCATTGCAAGTCTTTCTCAAGTGTGTCTACTTTCTATCACTATAAGTCTACTTGAGTGTATGTTCTCCAAAATCCCATTAATCCCCTTTTATGCTTTTCTCATTGGAAAACCAATGGCCATGATTTAATCTCAATCAATGGCTAAGATTAAATAGACTCTAACAACCCTAACTAACTGGATTCTAGAAGTCTCTAGAGGAATCAATTATTTAATTACATAATTATCTAGACAACTCACTCCTTTCTAGAAGTCTCCAGAAAATAATTAAATAATTAAATAAACATTTCTTGGGAATGGAGACACTTGTCCAAGCTACATAAATTAACACTCCCTCTTAGCGAGGAAGGTGTTTTGCATGACACCCAACTTATCTCTGAAGAAGATGAATTTCGCCTTCCCCAATGCCTTAGTCAAAATTTATGCTACTTGTTGATCTATAGGTATATACTATAATTGAACAATACCACGCTGTACACAATCCCTAATAAAATGATATCTGATGTCTATATGCTTAGACCTATCATGAAACACTGGATTCTCAAACAATTTGATGCAACTCTGATTGTCGCAGTGTATCACCATAGTCTCAACCCTCTAACCAAACAAGGCCACCAGTAACTTCTAAAGCCATATTGCCTCATACGTCGCCATGCTAGCTGCTATGTATTTTTCCTCTACAGAACTCAAAGCCATGGAGTTCTGCTTCCTGTTGTACCAAGAAATAACTCTTGATCCCAAACTAAAGCAACACCCTAAAGTGCTTTTCTTGTCAGTTGTACTACCTGCCCAATCTGCGTCAATATAGCCTATCAACTTGATACCATCACCTCGAGCATATCTAATCTCATACTCAATTGTACCATGCAAATACCACAACACATGTTTTGTCATTGTCCAATGCACTCTCTTCAGCTTGACCATGAACTAACTAAGAGAGTTTACCGCAAAGGATATATTTGGCCTAGTGTTGACCAAATATATGAGAGACCCAATCAACTACCTATATAAGGTGGGGTCTACATCCTTCTCCTTGGATATGTCTACCTTCTTCCAATTTGTGATCATAGGAGTAGACATGGCTCTGCAATCTTCCATCTCGAACCTCCTTAATATTTTGATGCATTATTTCCCTTGCCCGAGGAAAATCTCTCCATCTATCTGCCATACCTCCATGCCTAGAAAGTAGTGCATAAGCCCCAAATCCTTCATCTCAAACTCTACTGCAAGGTTCCTCTTGCACTCCTCTATGAGCCCCAGTGAACCTATTAAAAAAAATTCATCCACATATAGAACAAGAATGATAACCTCACCCCCAACCACCGAGTAGTAGAGGTTAGCATCCGCTTCACTCTTCACAAAGCCCATTCCCTGCAAGTATCTATCAATGTGCTCATACCATGCTCTAGGAGCCTGCTTGAGTTTGTACAAAGCTCTCTTCAATCTGCACACGTGGGTTTCATTTTTGTGTGCCACAAAGCCCTTTATTTTTTCTATGTATACCTCCTCTTTCAATTAACCATTAAGAAATGTCATCTTCACATCCATCTAATGGATCTGCCATCCCATTTGTGCTCTAAGTGAGATAACGGCTCATATAGAAGTATACCTAGCCATTGGAGAAAATGTCTCCTCATAGTCAATTCCCTCCTTCTGAGAGAGCCCCTTGGCCACAAACCTTGCCTTGTATTTCTCAATGCTACCATCTACATCATGTTTGATCTTATAGATCTAGCGTGATCCAACCATTGCTTGATCTATTGGTTTAGGCACAAACTCCCACACATCATTCTACACTATTGAGGTATATTCCTCAACCATCGCATCTTGCCACACCTACTGCTATGTGGTCTCCTGATAGTTGGAAGGCTCACTATCTACCAACTGACTAACTAATGCCATATAGCCATTATACCTAGTTGGTTGTCTCTGCTGCCTACTACTCATCCTAGGATCTCCCACAAACTCTTGAGCATCCCTTTTGACTGTTGGTTCCCACTACCAATTGTAGAGGATGAAGTATCAGCCTCCATGTCTTCTTGATGCATCTCTTGGATCTGTTGCATCTGTTGCTCCATACTCTACAAACTCTCAACACCTGAGCTTGTGCTTGTACTAGTAACTGTACTTGAGCTTTGCTACCCCTGATCTGGTTGCATGATCCTTGGAGCTTTTGCTTGCTGCTCACTCTGATCATCTGCTGGAAAATCTCTGGACCTCTTGAATTCCTTGTCCTCCATGAACTTGACATCACACCTAGCTATAATGGTCTTGGCCCCTAGAATAAATATCTGATATGCATTTGAGGTTTCACTATACCCAACAAATACCCCCTCTCTGCAGTTTGATCTAACTTGGAATGTGTAGGCCCTAGAATGTGACAATATGCCAAACTCCCAAATATCCTAAAGTGGCTAACATCTGGCTTCTTCCCTGAGAATGCCTCCTCTGGTGTCATCTTTCCCAATACCTTATGTGGAACCCTATTCTATATGTATATTGTTGTATTGCATGTCTCTACCCATAATTAGCATGGCATATCATGGTCATACAACATAGCCTTTCCGCCTTTGATATAGACTAGTTCTTTCTCTCATCTCAGCAACCTCATTTTGTTGCAGGTTGTAAGGAATAGTCCACTCTCTCTTGATTCCTTCCCTAGTACAAAACTCCTAGAACTCTTTCGCTTTGTACTAGCCTCCATTATCTGACCGAAGAACCTTTATCTTCCTCCTTGTCGAATTCTCCACAAGAGCTTTGAACTCTTGGAAGTGACTAAAAACCTCATCCTTGGTCTTCAAGAATTATATCCAGGTCTTTCTGGAGAAATCATCAATAAAAGTAACAAAGTACTCATATCCTCTAAGAGACTTCATTGACATTGGTCCACATATATCTGAATGTACTAGATAAAGAACACCCATGGATCTGGTGTCACTCCTTGGAAAATTTTATTTCACAAACTTCCCCAACACACATCCCTTACATACATCATCATGCTATGTGCTCACCTCTGGAACACCTTTCACTATCTCATGAATCATTTTAAGTGCTCCATGATGTATATGGCCCATTATCCTATGTCATAGCTCTCTTCAATCTCTAGAATTATTGTTGCTCATCGGTACCTTATGAGTATCAAATTGCAACCTATAAAGCCGGCCGCTCCTAACTCCAATAGTTGTGGGTGATTTCCAATCCTTGTGCTTGATTAACACATTCACCCCTCTAAAGAGTACATTGTAACCTTTATCCTGAAGGATAGATATGGAAATTAGATTCATACCCAAGCCTGGAACAAGCAACACATCATGAATGGGAATCCGCTTGCCATTCTCCCTCTAAAATAGAACAGTTCCTTTCCCAACTGGATTGAGTTTGGACATGTTCCCCATAGAAATCTATATTCTAATGTCATCCTCCTTATAGCTAGAGAAGCACTCTCTAACTCCTATCATATGAAATGATTCCCCACTATCTATATACCAAACACCTATGAGGTTGAGCTAGCCATACAAGCTATGAGAGAAAACTCATCCTCCATTCTACTAGAGAGCTCATATGTGCTTGTTGAATTTGTTGTCTACTTCTTTCCCTTCTTTTCATTCTTCTTCCTTTATGGGAAATCGCTGACATAGTGGCCAAACTTGTGGCAGCCATAGCACTTAACCTATGGAAAGCCCTTCTTCTCACTTTGTGGATTTTTTCCTTTGCTAGACCCCTTCTTCGCTTTCCCTTTTCCTACAAGGGCAACGTTTTCCTATTATGCCTCACTTTTCTAACTCTTGTTGCCGGTTCCACTGACAAGACTAAGTCTAAGCTCCTCCTAAGTGAAGTTACTCCATAGTCGATCCCAACTCGGTAAGGTGTCTCATCCATTAATAACTTGAACAAAGACATCCCACTGCTTAGTAAACCCATTTAGGGCTACTCGTACTAGCTCGTCCTCATCTGGTTTATCTCCAATAGGTGCCAACTCATCCTTGACAAGTCTGAGTCTAGTGAGGTAACTTGTCATGTCTTGTTCATCTGAGTATTCCTCAGCTTTTCTCTAAGAATCAGCTTTCGATTAGTGGTAGCATTCTAGTACAGATTTAGAATGGCGTCCCACATCTTCTTCACTATATCTAACTCTACGACATGTGAAACAATATGGTCCTTGACACCATCAAGGATCAGCCTCCTCACTTTGGCATCTTCCTTCTTATGTGTTAAGAGTTGTGTTGGATTTGTAGGTATAGGTACAACACTGGTCGCATATTCCTTGATCCCATTCTTTTCCAGCAAAAAAGAAATTTTGGCTTTCCAGACACCAAAATTTGAGGCACCATCCAATTTGTCCTAATCTCTTAAACCTGTTGAGGCCATATCAAAATAAAATAATAATAATAAAAATAATTCTGAAGAGGTAGCACTGGGTTTTATAAACCCTAAATTTTCCTTCCTATGTTGAGCCTTGTCTACCCTCAGATCAACTCTACTACCATGTGAAAATTCTATTTAGTTATTGATTATTAATCTCCTATCTAATATAGATTATTTGACTGTGGAAAATTAATTCTCACCAAATATTGAAAAATAACACAACTGCAACTTCACCAATAAAACTCATAGGAATAGAGAAGAAAACATGCGTAATAATGAACATAATATTTTTGGACAAATTGTCCGTGGAAAAGCCTTGAAGGGAAAACCACTACTACAGATGAGGAATTTTATTAAACTTTAGCAAATTAAGAGATACATAAACTGCTTGCCTCTTACTGGTAGAGCTCTGGCAATATTCTTCTCTGGAAATTCTTCCCTCAATTTCTCCTGTTGAAATTCTAGAGCTGCTATCCCCAACGCTATCATTGCACCCTTGCTATCACTGCAAGACTATTTTCTCTCACTGCAAATCTACTTGCTATCATTGCAAGTCTTTCTCAAGTGTTTCTACTTGCTATCACTACAAATCTACTTGAGTGTATGTTCTCCAAATGCCCATTGATCCCCTTTTATACTTTTCTCATTGGAAAACCAATGGCCATGATTTAATCTCAATCAATGGATAAGATTAAATAGACTCTAACAACCCTAACTAACTGGATTCTATAAGTCTCTAGAGGAATCAATTATTTAATTACATAATTATCTAGACAACTCACTCCTTTCTAGAAGTCTCCAGAAAATAATTAAATAATTAAATAAACATTTCTTAGGAATGGAGACACATGTCCAAGCTACATAAATTAACATGTACATCTTGTGAGGGTGAAGGGGGCAAGAGGGGCCAGAGCATGGAGAAGGAATGTGAAACAAAAACATTCCAAGTATCTTGAAAAACTAATGATACATGATCATTGTAAAACATTACACTAAATTTGAATTTCTTTGTTAGGTGGCATTAAACCATCAAGAAGCTTCAATTTGAGTAGTAATAATAAATTCACAATACGCAATATGAAATTACTCAAGATATTTATGAAAACTTTCCAAAATAGAACCCTACAAAAAGATAAAACTTGTGCTTGCTTTGGCTCTTATATTCAGCACTATTCTTAACATGCAATGTGAAGAAGTTGGAATCATCTCCTGTTAATCAGAACTAAGCTACAAAAATTGGGAACTAAATAAAAGACAAAAGGAAACAAGGCAACATTCCATGTATCAATTTGACACCATGTTAACCCAAGAGAAACATGTTCTAGGAAAACTCCAAGGGAAAAGATGTCTTGTTTCCTTCAAAAACACCAAAAAAATTACAGGGTATATAGGATTTTCTCTCAAAAGAAGAAATGGATCACTATGGCTTCATTTCTAAAACTCCTACATGTTCTCACACCTCAATTATGCTCTTGGGTTTAAAAACAACCTTTTATTCAAGTTTAATTCTACCCAAGACTATCAAAAATTCCCCCATATCTTTGTAAAGATAATGTTTTATGCTTGAACATGATGAATCAATCTTGGGCTAAAGTTGAAACACCAAATCAACTACAGCATTGGAACAGTTGTCGTAGATGCTCCCAACTAGACAAGTTTATAAGCTATGAAAACTTCAATCACCTCAAGACAGTTCACTGGTGTGCAAATCTATCCAAGAAAAATAGTTTCCAACTTATGTAGGTACCAACATGATCCTAAATATTCATTAGTGTCTTGAGAGCATTTGGTTATAATATTTATGATACATAGACATTGTTGGTATGTGTAATTTCTACCACACTCACAAGTATTAAATGTTGCAGCCACCAAATTAAATGAAAGAAAGTAATGAAAGTTTCTAGAAAGAACTGGATAAGCATTAAGGGAGAGGATTCGATCGTGGGTATAGATTTGGACAGCCTAGGGCCCATCATTGGGCAATATATATGCCAATGAAAATTTCAAAAAAGCTTTTAAATATGATATGATAGATTCATATTAAATTCAAAATATTTTCTATCATAGGTAGACCTTTTTATTGCCACCTTCTCAATAGTAGGTGAATGCAACTTGACATTTATTTTCCACCTTCACAATATTAAGTGAATGCATCATGATAAACTTATTTCCACAATATAAATAATCTTTGTCACCTTCCCAATAAAAGCTTGTTGTAAACGGATATTTTATTATCCAAATATATGTCTTATTGCATTAAAAAGTGATTTGACATGCATTCAAAGTGAGTTGACATGTACAAAATACATTGCCAACTGGTTTAGTTCTAAATATATTTTAACAAAATACATTTCAACATGTTCCATTTCTCATCTTCTTTTTACAAACTATTGGTTCCCAGGCATCCATATTAACAAATCATTTTCTGAATTTGCCTACAAAATTGAAAAAAATGAACTCTCATACTCACTATGCATTGCAATTTTTCATTGAAACACATAATTATTAGACTATTATTTACAAATCAACATAAAAAACAATAATCATAATAAAAATTTAAAACTGGTTAGAATTCAAAAAAATATTAATATCATTTCAAATCACCAACTAGAAATCCTACGTGCCCATGAAGTTATCACTTCTACCATTAATCCATTTAATGCAAATCAAATGCCCTCCCAAAATTCAAAATTATCCACTTGCTACTGATTCAAATTCTATAAACCTATTTATGCAAGCAATCCTTAGTTGTGCGATGCAAGTTACAACTAAAGAAATTTAAATTTCTCACTTTTTTCTACATACTCCTGAGTGACAATGACCTCCAAATTGATGCAATCTCCTCCTTCAACTTCTACAGTAAGTCTCAATATCTACCTTCACAATAATACAAACTGCATTCCATATACAACTACTATGTGAAATTTCCTTGTCCATTTACATTTAAATGAATCGAAGACTTGTTAATTTTCATAGCCATACTTTGTGTTGTCATTGGCCAGTCTCCCTTAAAGCTTAGTGTTATGGTTCAAATATTTCCAACTCTTTCCAATACAACATTATGATACATACATATATATATATAGATAGTACAGATACATATCTACATATGTTTCCTATAGCCCTGTTCATTTTCATGAAATTTACACATTTATCTATCTTTGCAATATATATAGGTTTATATATATATATATATATATATGTATACTACATACTAAAATTTATATAATACTGTTTAGTTCATCAGCAGTATGGTTCAATTTTTTCCAACCCTTTTTGATACAGCATTGTGATACATACATATATATATACAGAGATACATAGATACATAAATTACTTATAGCCTTGTTCATTTACATTTAATTTATGTATCTATCTATCTCTGCAAAATATATATATTCCAAGGATAGATGGATATGTAAGTTACCCATATCCTTATTCATTTACATTCAACTTAATTATATGTATTCTTTGTTAGTTCTTCAATTAAATTGACTATAAATATCAACTCCTATCCCTTACAGCCAACTATGATAATGGCTAACTCCTACTTATGTTAGAGAAAAAATTTTGGGGCATGACACACACACACACATATGATTAAATATATAAACAAAATATACAAATATATGTATCAAATTATATATATTTCCAATTTATATGTTGTATGAAGTTATATTTCAGTATGCTATTTGAGAAATGGTTACAACATAAGTAGGAGTCAGTCATCATCATAGTTAGCATCAAAACACTCTTTCCCTATAGTGCATGCAGTTAGAAGTGGTATAAAATCCATGGCAAATACCATGACTTATAAATTCTTGAAAATTCCATGAGTTTTAATTTCATGGAAAATGCCATGAATTTTTCACTTCATTGCATTCTCTATAGGGAAAAAAACCTCCTTCATTTCTTCATCCTAGCAAACTTACATGCAATATATGTTAATTTGTTTTCCTTTCCCTTTGTTCACTTACATTCAACTTAATTAGATGTATGCTTTGTTTGTTCTTCAATTAAAGTGATTGCAAATATCGGCCCCTCTCCCTTATAGCCAACTGTGATAATGGTTGAAACCTCCTTATGTTATAAACATTTTTCATATATAGCATATACATGTTTCCTATACCAGGTTGTCACATACCATAACCACCATATGTCATATGTCCAAAACTATACCCACAATCAGCTCCTATTCCCACACATAGCTCCTCTCCCTTATGTGTATGTTTTGTTTGTTCTTCATTTAACTGATTGTAAATGTTGACCCCTCTCCCTTATATCCAACTATGATAGTGGCTAACTTCTACTTATGTTATAACCATTTATGAAATAGCATAAATAACTTGAAACAGCAACAAGATATATATATATATATATATATATATATTGCAGAGATAGATAAATACATAAGTTTCTTATACCCTTCTTCATTTACATTCAACTTAATCAGATGTATGCTTTGTTTGTTCTTCAATTAAAGTGACTATATGTTAACCATTTCTCAAAAAAAATTATGAAATATTTACAGAACTTGAAACAGTAGTATGATTGAAATATTTCAAACCCTTTCCTGTATCATAATACTCTTTGAAGATATACATATTTGTATCATACTGTTGTTTCAAGTTTATATATATATGTGTGTGTGTGTGTATCATAATGCTCCATGAGTTGTATCATATTGTTGTTTCAATTTTATATATATTTGTATCAAAATGTTGTATGAGGAAGGGTTTAACATGATTTCCCAAATTTTTATAGGAGGTAGAGTTGGTGATATGATAGTATACCATGCATTGCTTGTTACATTGCACACATACCCTTCATCATTTGCAATCAACTCAATTAGATGCATGATTATTTTGTTCTCCAATTACACTCACTATTACATGTACGAATTTTTTGTTTCAATTGGTATCATTATTTTCATTGTAACAATTATAAGTTTATGTTGTTTACTAATCACTATGTTGGTTCAATGTAGAGGAAGAAAAAAGTGATAGCAAATACCAGGTGACCTTTAACAAACATACTTGTACCAAAGTTGAGGTGTAAAAATATGCCTACACACAAGAGAGGTGTGCATCTATCACATAGCGATGAGGAGGACATTGTGATTCCTATTCACCAGCAATTAAAAAACTAAGCAGTGAGGAGGAGGTAGAAATTGTTGTGGAGCAGCCAACCGAACCTATACTCTAAGCTAACCCAACGATATCAACCAAAAAGGTTGCATTGAGGTGGGAATGGACCATGGCTGACATGGATTGTGCCCTTGTAGATGTCGAGGATAATGACATGTCAACTAGAGGTGTAGCCAAAAAGTGGGGTATTCCAACCACAACATTGTCAAATTGGGTGGGTGGTGTGACCACTAGTAAAAGGAAATGCCCCCCAATAGTCCTAACTAAGGAAAAAGAGGAATTGATCGTTGATTGGTGCAAGGAGATGGTTGTTGTTGGCCATGGTTTGGAGATTTTCAATCTCAAAATAGAAGTGGCCCAAATATGCAAAACAAGGAATAATCCCTTCAAGAATGGGCTTCCCAGCAAATCTTGGTGGACGGGATTCAAAAGAAGGCATCTCAATTTGTGCTTGAGAACAGCCCAAGGACAAGATAGAGACCACGCTATAAATATTGGGCTGCAATTGTAAGTGTTTTCTATGACACTTTAGAGAAGGCATATGTGGGAGGGAATTATGGGCCGCAGAGGATTTGAAACTACAACGAGACAGGGTTGCAAGTTGGCCAGAATAGTAATATGAAGGTGCTTGCCAACAAAGGCAACAGAAGTGTTGCTTACATTATTCCAAAGAGCCAGGAGTGGATCATATTCTAGCATGTGTAAATGTTGCAAGTCAGAAAATTTCAGGTTTTTATTTGTTCAAAAGCAAAAATCGTGTGCAAAACTACATAGCCAAATATGAGGCAAGAGCATTGATGGTTGTTCAACCTCGCGCATGGATGACCAAAAATATTTTTATCAAATGGCTCAATTTATTTTCTATGCAAGTACCTGGGGTTGCATTCCCATCCATAGACACCTCTTGATATTTGATGGACATGGCATCCATATAGCCTTCTCTACCATTATTGAAGCAAGGGCGCTTGGTATTGACTTGCTCACCCTACTAGCCCACACATCACACAAGATGCAGCCTCTTGATGTGAGTGTTTTCTTGTCTTTCAAGTCTAACTTCAAAAGGGAAAGAATAGATTAGAGTATTAGACATTAAAATCTAGAGATAAGAAGGGCAGAATTGGCTACACTTGGTAGCCTAGCTTTTCAAAATTCATTAATTGTTTCAAACATAATAGTTGGCTTCAAGAGGATAGGTATTTTTCCCTTTGATCAAAATGCTTTGGAAAATGACATGAGGGTTAGTGATATTTTCCATTTTGCTGCCCCCGAGGAAGCATCAGCTGTTGAAAACATTCTAAGCCTATCTAGCAATGGTTTGGAAATGAATAAGGGTGAGTGTATTGAAGGAACAGTAGAAGTTGAATATTAGAAAAATGTAATTCATGGTTAGTATGTTTTTCAATTACCCATCTTCATTTCCAATCAACTCAATTATTTGTATGGTTAGTTTGTTCTTCAATTACTCTCAAACTTGCATGTTTGAATTTTTTGTTTCAAATTTCAATGAACCACTTGAACCAGCAATAATGCGAGACCATAATAGTATTGCAGACATCTCTCTTTCCCTACCAACTCCACCTGAGCAGCCCTCCTGGCTCTTATATGGTGTTGCTAATCTTGGTATTGATATGCATGTGGAGGAAGACCAAAGTCTTACAATGCCATCTCCACTGCATAGCATGGGTCCAAATACGTTAGTTCATTTCTATGTTGATTGGGGAGACAGTGAGGTGATAAGTTAGGAGATGGATTGGATGCTACAAATAGTGAGGTGCATGAAACAAATAATGTCGATTTGATTGAGCCTTTGGGAGGCCAACCAACTTCATGCATCTCATGATTCTTGAAGCTACCGGTTCATGTAGTGAAAGACAAGTCTAATAAGGTAGCTAACCGTGAGATCAAATTGCAAAGAGGATCCCAACTCCTAACTATTGATGACTACATGGCCTTGCTAAGTGAGTAAGAGGAAAATAAGAAGGAACTAGAAGAACTAAAATTGAGGAAGAAGCAATAGCTTGCAGAGCACAAGATAGAAAGGATTGTCGAATTGGAGGTGAAGGTTGTTATAAGAATTGAAAAGGAAAAGAAATGACTAGCAGTAGAGATTGAAAAGGAGCGACAAAAGAAAGGAAAAAAAAAGGGAGGAGAAAAGGGGAGAAAATGAAGTTGCAAAAAGGGAAAAAGTGTGTCACTTATTTTTCTAAGTAGGCACTCTCTTGCACTTCTAGGGTTTTGCACCTAAAAGGAGAAAGGTAACCCACAAAAACTTGGTGATACACTAAAGAATAATGTTAATATGATTAAAATATGTCTAAATGGAATGATCTAAATGTAGAAAATTGGTAAAAGATGTCAATTATTAAATAAAAACTAAAGAAATGCACCTTGTTTGAAATCACAATGATGTATGCAAAAACACATAGAAAGATGAATAGAAATGCAAATAGAACAGAATAGGAAAGAAAATAGAAAGCATGCACTTGGATATGTGTTGCAGACTGGAATGAAGACTACAAATTTTGTTGATCCTAAAAATTTGGCCTACTAGGACACTTCCGCCATTCTGGGTGACCTAGTCCCAGATCAAGAAAACTGCACCGGATCCTGTTTCGACCAAATGGTTATCCAAATCTATAGAAAACTCTAAAAAACATGTACAGTGGGACTAATTCACCACGTTTGGTGGCTTAATCCATTTTGTATTTTCTAAAAATCTGAAAGTGGAAACGGAATCCTTTGGTCTGCACTTCGATTCTTGACAAGTGTATGGTTCTAAAACTCTAATTTTTGACACTGTAAGTGAATTTTTGTGGATATTTTGGATTAGGGAACAAGGAGATGTCTTCAAAAACTTTGCAACCTATTCTTCAATGATTTCCAATCCTTCAAGATACCTAAATCTGCAAACACACAAGGAAAGAGAGAGAAATGTTGGATGTTAGGGAATGGGAGTTTGGCTTGGTCAAACCCCTTTTTAGGTAATTAAACCAAAATGAAGAAATAATGTAATGAAGAATGAAATAATGGAATTAGAGACTTTCCATGATGATAGATCTTGATTTTCTGTAGCAAAAGATGAAGAATCTTCCCTTGAATGTCTTTGAAATCTATCTTGATGACTTAGAATACTAAAACCCTAGCTTGCTTGACTTGAGATGGAAGATGAATGATGAATGAATAATGAGTTATGAATTAGTGTTTAGAAGCTTGTATTTATAGGAAATCCACCTAATTTTCCTATTAATTTGATCCCCAAGGCTGACATGAAGGAAAAATAAAGTTAAAATTCATTTTTTCCCGCCCAAACCTCAAAAATAGCCCAAATGAGACTAAGTCACCAAGTTGGGTGACTTAGTCCCACCTGGATGGGACTAATTTTCCCAGATGGGTGACTTGGTCCCACATGAGTTATTTTTCTAGTTGGATTGTCAAGTGAAGAAATTAGGCTTCTAGGTTGTTCTAATCAAGTCTTTAATTAAATTAAGCCTCAGGATGCACAATATGGGGTCATAGGGGCCTATTAATGATTATATAAAGGGTAATTAGGGCTAGGGACACAAATTTCAATGTGAAAGTGTGATTAAATACACTTTACATCATTAAAATGAGGTCCACACAACCTAGAAATGCACAACATCTAATGTGAATGTGAAAAACACATTACAACACTAGATTGGAATTAGGTTTAATTTACAAGCCTTCTATATTGATTTTATAATGCAATTAAATACATTTTTCAACATTGAATTAGGGGAAAGATAGGTCCATTCAATCTAGAGAAGTGTGAAAGTCTTTTACAACTCTTTACAACACTTTTACAAGACATTGTTAAATACATTTTATTTAGTTTGCAAGGGAAAAAGACCTAATGTGGATGTGTAAAACACCTCACAACACTAAATCAAGGCCTCATTAAGCTTAATTTATCATAAATTATTCCCATATCAAGCAAGGTGTACACTTTTTGGTGACACATTAAGCCCCCACTTTAGTGAGAGGATGAACTTGCTTCAAACTCACACTAAAGTAGACATTAAAGAAGGATCCAATCATACCAATGTGGATGAAAAAGAATGACAAAGATCGAGGCATCGGTCAAGCCCCCAGGATCCAAGATCTTAAGTCAAGCCAACATAAGCATGAAAGGACACAGGAAAGGTGTATAATATGCAGCAAGACAAGATACATGATCATACAATGGAAAGCACTAGAAGGAAGAGAAAAAAAAAAAAAGGTGGAACAAGCTTCAACCATTTGTCCAACACATTGTGGATCAAATCTAGGTTGTTTGTCAAAAAATGCATACTCACTCTAAGGTGATGGAACTCTTGGTTGTCTATCGAGTGAGAAGTCCTCAAAGGTGAGACACATAGGGCTGATATGTGCTCACACACACGCGAGTGGCTATGGGGAAATTCATACCTCGAAATGGGCTTCCCGCTCAACCATACCAAAGTTATACCTTCTGATAACTTTAATAAGGTGCCACATGAAAAATGATCTTCGAGCTCTATGAGGTAAGCAAAACTTTGTATGCTTGATGCTCATAGACATTGTAACTAGTGTAAGGAATGTTCAAAGGTATTTTTCTTAGTTTGTGCAAGGTCTCATCTTAGGGAACACTATTCCTAATGTTTCCAAGAGAGGATGTGTGAAAGAAGTATCATACTCTTGGAGGGAATCAAGCCCACTGACATCACCAAGAAAAGGACACATCGCAAGAAGAAATAAATCATTCAATGAAACATGATGAGTGTCAATGTATGCCCCCACTTTAAAGCATTTTCTAACACCATTACTATGAGAAATTTCTTTAAAGTAGAAGAAGAATACATGAGAGCTTACTTGGAAATCCCTATGCCAATTCAAGTGTTCCTGATAAGCTACATCATGAAAAGGTAGTATGTCACATGTGAGCCAACTTAAGGCATACCGTCCACATCCCAAGATTTCTCTTATATTTTCATGAAAGGTTAACAGCAAGACAAAAGAAGCAACAACAAATGACATATGAAGACAAGGCTACCTAACCCCTTGCCCCCACTTAGTGGGGTGAGCTGAATTGATTGATAAGATGCATGCTAGAGTGAAAATTAGTATCAATTAGAGGAATTAGGTGCCCCCACATAAGGGAGAGCACCAAAATCTTGAATATGTTGAATTTTACTACTCAAAGCCTTACATTCATTAGTGGAATGGTCGTGAACTTGATGATATGTGCAAAATGAAGTCTTGTAATAGAATTTATTTTCAGTTCTTGGAGGAAGGGATATCAAGTGATCTTGGAGGAGTCTCAACAAGATACCCTCTTCATCAATGGTAGAAAATGTTCTTGTAGTTGGTGGCAAAGATTTTTCTTGCTTAGGACAAGATGTCGTACTTATGCAAGACTCTTTAGATTGTGATATTTTGTTCCCTCCTTTGCAAGAGGGTGAAAAATCTAATGAATTTGAATCATTAGTGTTTTGTGAGATGACATTTATATTAAGTGAAGATGTCTTTGTTTGTTTCATTTCTTGCAAAGGATAACTTTCAAGACCAATAGTGTCTATTAGTTCAAGATGCACTACTATTAAGGTTATCTTAGAGGTGTGTCACCAAAAAAATGTATAGTTGACATTTTTACAATCACTTGAGTCTTTCTTATGGACTTTGGCTTGATTTTTCCTAGATTTAATGTTGTAATGTGGCCAACATGTTCACATTAGGTCTTGGACCCTTGAGAATCATTAATACTTCTAAGATGTCTTGCAAAGGTTCTGTGAAGTGTTGTAACCCACTTTCACACTTTTCTAGGACCCTTTCATTATAGTTCATTTAAATATCTCCTTTTTATCACTTACCAAGTCTTATTTCAATTTTTTGTAAAGAGTTGTAACAAACTCTCACACTTTTCTAGACTTTTCATCAATAATTTGACCCTTTCTTATGTTTAAATGACCCCTTAATGCACTTTTTGGCCCTACTTAAGTGTATTTTTAAGGATATTCACGTTATACATTATTTAACGCACTTTAATTTCTGAAACACAGTGAAATTTCCCTAGCGGGACCAAGTCGCCACCTAGGGTGAATTAGTCCCACTAGGCACAAAAATCAAAATAATTTTAATTTCTTGGTGGGATTTTATTCTCTTACCCTTGAGGTTGGCTTGTGACGTGTTATTTTTGAGAAATAATGGAAAATCAAGTATAAATAAAGGGTTTTCCCCTCATTTTTCATCTCCTATCTACCTACCAATCTATTCATTCTCAAGCACCTAATTCATTCAAGCATTCAAGCACTTTAAGCATCATTAAGTCATCCATTGGAACACTTCATTGCATATCTTCATATTTACACATCAAGGGTTTGGTAAGTTTATGACATTGCATGTTGTTTATTTATCATTCTCTTCTTATTTCATTTCATTATCTAGGTTCTGATTACCAAAGCGGAGTTTGACAAAGGCAAACCCCTATACTCTAACCCTTAACCCTTTTTCCCCTCTTTACATGTGTGTTTGCAGGTCTTGTATACAGATTTTTCAAAGAGGAAAGTGTCAAAAAGGTGTTTTCCATCCGTCAAAGTCATCAAAGTCAACATAACCCTAATTGAAGCTTGGAGACCTCTTTCAGCCTATTTTCTGTAGATTTAGATCCAGACACCTATCAAGAAAGGAAGTGCAAGTTGAAAGCTACAAAATCCTGTTCCAAAATTCTAGAAATTCCCAGGTGGACTAAGTCACCATCTATGGAAAATTAGTCCCACTTACAGGCCTAAAAATTTATTTTTACATTTTTTAGTACCCATTTGGCAAATTCCCGTTCTAACATATTTTTCCCAAAATTGGACTAAGTCGCCCAGCTTGGCGTAAGTGTCATAGTCAACATTTCCAATCAATTCTATAGGATTCCAAAGCCTCTTTACATAAAATTCCATATTCCAGGTGCACCTCTCCACTTTTGTTTAATTTGATCATCATTTACTTGAATTCTTAGGTGTTTTTGCATACATCACTATGTTTTCCAACACTTTGCATTTCTTAGGTTTTGCATTAATAATCACCTTTCTTTTTCAATTTATTACATTTAGACATCATATTTAGGCATATGACATCCCTCATTACATTAATCTTGAGTGTAGACATTAGAATTTTGGGACCATTTCTCTCCTTTTAGGTGAAAAACCTAGAAGAGTTAGAGCATCTTGGACACCCAAAATCAGTGTCCACATTTTGGTGAACCTACTTTAGAATATTTCCTTTCTGATTTCAACTGCATTTGCATCCTAGGTTTAACTTGCATCAACATTGCATTAGGTGTTGCATTGTTTAAATTGCATCCTAGGGTTTTAAAATTTTCATTAGTGAAAAGCTCATATAGCTTTCATTTTTGCATCATATTTCATTGGAAAACAACAAAATTCTACATTTTCCTACTATAGTTGCATCTATGCATCTTAGAGACATCAAATTGCATTCAAATTTTTTGAAAAATCTCAAAAAAATCATCACTGGGACTAATTCACCACACTGGGTGACTTAGTCCTTTTGCACATTTTGCATTGTAATTTTTGGAATTTTATATACATTTTTTGCATTTTTGTTTCATGTTATTACATTCTATCATAATTTCCAGATTTGTTGTTTTCTTCTATTTCTTGCATATAGTTTTCTTGCATTATGGCTTTTTGCTTTAATAAGTTTTGGATGTCATTAAAATAGTTTTTAGACATGTCAAATTATGCCTTTGGAACTGATCCTTATGACCTTGAGCTTCCTCATGCTCCTTCAACTCACATGAATTTCCTCCTTGTGATGTTGACATCATTGGAGAAGATGATGACAGCATGAATAAATTCTTAAACGAATGTCTTGAAAACCTTGAAGCCAATGCATCCTTTTACCCATCCATGAAGCAACGAGACATTCCTATGGTCTCACCTCCCGACATGTTTGGTTACTTACATCCTGAAACAAATGAAGGACTTAAGTTCCCCCTAACAGGTGGACCTAGTTCCTCTAATCAAGCAATTCCTCAACCATTCTATGATAACAAAGTTACAACCACATCAATCAACCTTGAAGAAACTTATGGCAAAGGTTTTACAATCTTAAGAAAACAAGGATGTGACACAACAAGTGAACATAACATTCATCAACTTTTAGAACAAATACCAACAAATGAAAACACAACAAGGTTAGGCTATCAAGATCCTCCTCATGATAGAAATCCTCCTTTAGAATATTAGAGACTTCGTGATGATGGCACGGTGATCTTTGATTCCCCTCCTGATCTAAATGTCCTTCTTCCTCCTGAACAACCCTTACATGATACCAATGAAAAGGATGATAGGATCCCCATGGTTCCTCTTCCTCCTTCAATCCATTAAAAATGAGAATGTAGTAAATGCAAATGACCTTACAAGTTGAAAAAACTAAAGTTTCCTCTCCATCCACCACCTGAATGTGAAAAGAAATTGCAAATCCTTCTAAACAAAGAACTCATTTTATTACCACCTATGAATAGGTTGGTAATCTATCATAAAGATTCTAAATTTCCACATTGTGCATATCATCGTGTTCTTGGACATAAAAGTGATGAGTGTTGCCAATTGAAAGAAGTACTGAGCAAGTATCATTTTGATGGCAATAGTTGTTATCTAATCAATCCATAAACCACATTTCCCACACCCAATCATGCAATAGTTGTAGAATCTTCCATTCTCACTATTACATGACCTTTCCCACCACCTACCTCGGCTCATTCTTTCCTTGCACTCAATGGGGGAAAGAATTTGTTATCCTTGTCCTAGTAATGCATTTTTCATTGTCCCTTAGCCGCATTATCCACCTTCTGCATATACTAACTGAGATTGGGATGCGAATGACTTGTTTGATGGTCGACTTGCATTTGCATTACTAGTATTTTTCTTTTCTATGTGTGTATCGTGTTCCCCCATAATGTATTGTTTGATGTTCTCCTCTCTTTGTGACATTCCTCTATTTCTTCTTCATTCTTCTATATGTCATACATTGATTTTGTGTTTTCCTTTTGGGGATGATGCAAAGAATTGAGACACCCTATGTCTCTTCCATGTTGACCCACTAGGTATTTTTATCTTTTTTTTTGCTTTTGTTTTTTCCTTTTGGGGATGACACAAAGCATTGATACACCCTATGTCTCTTCCATGTTGACCCAAAAGATCTCTTTTTTCTTTTTCGCTTGTCTTTTTCTTTTGTTTTTTCTTTTATGGGGATGATGCAAGGAATTGAGACCGCAATGTCTCTTCATGTTGACCCAAAATGGTGTTTCAATGGGAAGCTCTTCATTATGAGTGCATGACTTTTCCCCATAGCCCTTACCTTCTTGTGTGTGAGTTGCATATTAGCCAACTGTGATAGTGTATGTTTCATCACCTTTGTAGTCTTGATTTCGATCACCATTGCCCTTCACGCATATTACAACCTGATGTGAAGTCTAAGTGATGGCCTCTTGGAGACATTAGTGAGTATACCTCGCATGGCCCTTCTCACCTGACGGATAGCCATGAGTTTCATCACCCCATAGGGAGTACACATTTCTTGTTCCAAACAAACAAACTAAATTTGATCCATAACAGGATGGAAAAATGATCAAAACTTTCTTTCATTCCTTTTCATTGTTTTTTGGTGTGTTCCTTTGTGTTTATGTCTGGTTTTCCATGGGATCGTGATCTTGGGGGCTTGAACATCCCTCTTGATTATTTTTGTCTCATCTTATCAACATGAGTGCATTTGGATCCCTCTCTATGTGCATGTTGGGCTACTTTAGTGTGATTTTGAAGCAAGTTCATCCTCTCACTAAAGTGGGGGCTTAATGTGTTGCCAAAAAATGTATAGTTTAAATTTTTATGCTCACTTGAGTCTTTCTTATGGACTTTGGCTTGATTTTTCCTAGATTTAATGTTGTAATGTGGCCAACACGTTGACATTAGATCTTGGACCCTTGAGAATCATTAAGACTTCTAGGATGTCTTGAAAGGGTGTTGTGAAGTGTTGTAACCAACTTTCACACTTTTCTAGGACCCTTTCATTATAATTCATTTAAATATATCCTTTTTATCACTTACCAAGTCTTATTTCAAAGTGTTGTAAATAGTTGTAACAAACTCACACTTTTCTAGACTTGTCATCAATTTAATTTGACCATTTCTTATGTTTAAATGACCCCTTAATGCACTTTTTGGCCCTACTTAAGTGTATTTTTTTGGATATTCTTGTTAAACCTTATTTAATGCACTTTAATTTCCAAAACCCAGTGAAATTTCCCTAGTGGGACCAAGTCGCCACCTAGGGTGACTTAGTCCCACTAGGCACAAAAATCAAAATAATTTTAATTTTTTGGTGGAATTTTATTATCTTACCCTTGAGGTTGGCCTATGATGTGTTTTTATTAACAATAAATAGGTTTTGAAGGGTGCCTGAAACCCTGAAAAAGAAAGAAAGTGTCAGTAAAGATAAGACAAGAGACTACCCACACAAAATAAACAAAAACACCAGCTGATTAACAGACCATCAGCACACCATCAGTAGTCCAAAAATAGCCAAAAAAAAAACAAAAAGGTCGCCTTAAGGCCATTACAGCAAATCTTTAAGCATTTTTGTAGCCTCCAAATCCTTGGTCGCCAACCTATCATGCATAACCATGATTTCTTCAACATCACGAGCAAGATCCTTCTTGCCTTTCTTAGTTTTGCTCCTAGTACGAACACTTGAACTAGTAGCCAAATTCATTGAATTCACATCCAACCCAACACCTTCCCCATGATCCAAGTTCGGCCTATGATGTGTTATTTTTGGGAAATAATGGAAAATCAGGTATAAATAAAGGGTTTTCCCCTCATTTTTCATTTCCTATCTACCTACCAATCTATTCATTCTCAAGCACCTAATTCATTTAGGCATTCAAGCACTCTAAGCACCATCAAGTCATCCATTGGAGAACTTCATTGTATATCTTCAGATTTACACATCAAGGGTTTGGTAAGTTTATGATATTGCATGTTGTTTATTTATCATTCTCTTCTTATTTCATTTCATTATCTAGGGTTTGATTATCAAAGTTGGTTTTGACCAAGGCAAACCCCTATACTCTAACCCTTAACCCTTTTTCCCCTATGTTTTTGCAGGTCTTGTATGTAGATTTTTCAAAGAGGAAAGTGTCAAAAGGGTGTTTTCCATCCGTCAAAGTCATCAAAGTCAACATAACCCTAATTGAAGCTTGGAGACCTCTTTCAGCCTATTTTCTATAGATTTAGATCTTGACACCTATCAAGAAAGGAAGTACAAACCGAAAGCTACAAAATATTGTTTTGAAATTTCAAAAAAATTCAGGTGGACTAAGCCACCATCTGTGGTAAATTATCCCCACTACCAGTCTTGAAAATTGATTTTTACATTTTTGAGTACCCATTTAGCATATTCTCATTCCTGCAAATTTTCCTAAAAATTGATTTTACATTTTTTATTTTTGAGTACCCATTTTGAGTCGCCCAGCTTGGCATAAGTGTCCTAGTCAACATTTTTAGTCAATTTTGTAGGATTCCAGAGCCTCTCTACATTAGATTCCAAATTCCAAGTGTACCTCTCCAATTCTGTTTAATTTTTTCATCATTTACTTGCATTCTTAGGTGTTTTTGCATACATCAATATGTTTTCTAGCACTTTGCATTTCTTAGGTTTTGCATTAATAATCACCTTTATTTCTCACTTTATTGCATTTATACATCATATTTAGGCATATTACATCCCTCATTACATTAATCTTGAGTGTAGACATTAGCATTTTGGGCCCATTTCTCTCCTTTTAGGTGAAAAACCTAGAAGAGTTAGAGCATCTTAGACACCCAAAATCAGTGTCCACAAGAGGAATCTTGTGTGATAGTGTTGATGTTGAGTGAAGGCTTGGTGATTTCTATCAAAGGACAATAACCAAGACTATGATTTGTTTCTTGTGTGTTAGGTTCAATCAGGACACGAATACCTTGTTCTCTAGCACCACATCCTTTTCCACTATATCCAAGTTGTTTCATAAGCTCGTAACCTTTTCCATAAAAAATTTTTCATTTCTTTTGGATCAAGTGATTGTTCATGGTTAAGGTTGTAAAAATTTTTCATGCAATTTGCTTTGTTGTCTCAAGTGGTTGGGGTGGATGCCAGAATCCAAGATCACCTGCATGCAAATGAATACCTGTCACATGCAAAAGACATGAAGAACCAAAAAAGATGTTCTGTAAACCTCTCAGTAAAAATGCATTAAGAGAATCCATTATTACAATGTGATCAATCCTTATGAAGGAGATCAAGAAACCCTAAAAAGGGAAACCCTAAATGAAACCCTAGTGTGCACACTTAATAATTAATAATTAATTATTAATGTGCCTAAGTTTAGCTTAAGTAATAAAGAGGAATATGACTTAATTAATTAATCAATGTGATGTAATTAATTAAGCATAATAACTTATTACTCTAACACCCCCCTTAAGATGAACTTAGGAAGAAGCTAAAACATTAGAATAAGATGCATGAAAGCAAAGATGGGTCCCGACAACTAGGCCTGATCAGGTACCCATTTACAAATGCAATAAGGAGTAAGAGAAGGAAAAACCTAGTGGGACAAAACCCCCCTTACAATGAGATAACATGCCGCAAAGAAGCACTGGAAGAACTCTGTAGAGTAACACCGAACTTGATATAGGCAAGCAAGGAAATATTCTTCTGTGATACTATCAAAACTGATGAGAGTCACCGATTGACTCAAGGAATCATGATAAAGCAACAAAACCCGATACAATAACACTCAAAACTCCAAACAGGAACAACTCTAGAATTTATGAAGCAGCAAGCAATTATTGAATGATGTATTACTGAAAATGAAGTGCAAAGATGCAAGATGCACTCTCCCAACTGCCAAAACATCCAAGTAATCGCCAAACAACCCATCGGGCCAAATCTGACTAACTGATAAACCTGGGACAGATACAGAAAAATTGCATGGACAGCAACCTAGAGCTCCTCAATACCTTTCCGACGCTTCAAATGAGGCGAAAAACGAGATCGTGGCAAAAAGTTATGAGCTCGGAAGCATAAAACGTACATCTGACTTCAAACAGCAATAAATGCAGAAAAACAGAAAAATACTGAAAAATAAACTGCACCAAATGAAAGTGCTCGGAACCAGCTTTCCGGCGATATCTCGTTTGCCCGATTTCGATACTGTATGCCCAAGTTATGGCCAAAAGAAAAAACTGCTTCTTTAAAAAACTAGGGTTAGGAGGGCAAAGAGGGCCATACCGTACGTGACATGCTGACTTTTAAATTTGACGGCCGCTGGCCGCAGGGCAAAAAATTGCCCCCCGCAAAATGAAAATTTTGGGCCCTTGGTCGCATGTGACCGCGGGCCGAGCTCGGCTTAGTAAAAGACCCCGTTCCTATATGACCGTGGCTAGAGTGGGCGATCTAAGCCTCGGTCCGAATGTGACCGGGCCAAGAGAGAACAAGCCCTCGTGGGTCGGGCGGATGGGCCCGGGCGAAGGTGGCCGCCACCCGGTACTCGGTGGCCGGGGCGGGGTAATACCAGATTCTCGCGGGCGGGCTACCACAAAACTTAAAAAATTTCAATTTTTTTATTTTTTTGAAATTTTCAAAAAATGCCTCGATTTGCTGGGGAGGCCGTACGGCCCCCAGACAAAAATTTTGCCTCCCGGATCAACTGCACCAAATTGGATGATTTGACAGGCGTTTCTAGGGTTTTGGGACGCTGCGAACGCGATGGCGACGTCCGTTTGAGCCCATTGTGTCCCAAAATAGCTACCCCCAGATCTTGCAGAAAAGATGTGTGGAAACCCTTGCACCAAAACTCACCGAAAGGCCATATCTTCAGATTAACAAGCAAATGTGTCCGAGCTCGATAATGTTAGAATCCAAGATCACCTGCATGCAAATGAATACCTGTCACATGCAAAAGACATGAAGAACCAAAAAGATGTTCTGTGTAAACCTCTCAGTAAAAATGCATTAAGAGAATCCATTATTACAATGTGATCAATCCTTATGAAGGAGATCAAGAAACCCTAAAAGGGAAACCCTAAATGAAACCCTAGTGTGCACACTTAATAATTAATAATTAATTATTAATGTACCTAAGTTTAGCTTAAGTAATAAAGAGGAATAAGTGACTTAATTAATTAATCAATGTGATGTAATTAATTAAGCATAATAACTTATTACTCTAATGTGATGCTTTCGAAGGATCATCAAAGTTTTGTGTTGACATGACTGCTTTTTCAATTTCCTTTTCAGAATATTTGTGTATGATCTTGTATTCTCCTATGAATGTTGGTGTGAAATCTAAGGAACCCCAATCATCATCTAAGAGCTTTGTGATTCCCTCAATTTATTTTTCTTTGTCTTGCATGGGTTTGACTTGTGTAGATGGTTTCAATGTGTTTAAATGATTTTGTTTGTTTTTCTCAATGTTCAAGCAACTGTTTGGATTGGGGTTAGCTTCAAGTATGTGCACTTTTTTGTTGTAGATGTACTTCAATTTACAATGGAGAGTAGAAGGCACCTCATTCATTACATGAATCCATGGTCTGCCTAAAATGAGATTATATGAAAGATCATTAGGCATGATATGGATTGGTGTATCCAATGTAACCCTCCCAACTGTAAGAGGCAAAGTGATCACACCAAGCATTTGTTTGCCTACATTGTCAAATCCATGGATAGACAAGGAATCAGGTTGAACTTTTTGTTTATCCACATGCAGCCTATTCAAAATATTTACACTACACACATTAAGGGTTAAGCCATTATCAACAAGGGTTCACTTTATTCCTATTATTTTATATTGAGATATTATTATGAAATCTTTATTTTTTTTTTGCACTTCCAAAGGGGAGAGTTCACTTTGGTGGAAAAAAAAAATTTCAGCATTCAATCCTTGAATTAGGGTTGTTATGTCATTCAATTGTGCATTGGAAGGGATTGGAATTTTTTGTAAGGTTGTTTGAAGCATAGTGTGATAGGTAGGTGAATTCTGAATTAAATCCCATAGGGATATCTTTGCAAGAGTATTTTTAATTTGTTCGAATGGAAAAATCATATTGTGTCGTAGAAAAATTTCCCTTAACATTTTCATGGCCTTTTAGGTCTCATTTCTCGATGTTTGGTCTATTTTTCTCTAATTTTATGTTGTAATGTGGCTTGAACATGCATATTTAGGTTCTAAAATTCAAATAATTATGTCTTGTGAAGGTTTTGTGAAGTGTTGTAAAACATTTCTACACTCTTCTAGACTCTATTCATTACAGTTCACCAAAAAATCACCTTTTCATCACTAAACAAGTCCTATTTTGAAGTGTCGTAAAGTCTTGTAACAAGATTTCACGCTTTTCTAGGCATAACTTCACTATTTACACCTTTCTTATGCTTTATTTGACCCCTTTATGCCCTTATAAGTTTTAGTTAAGTGTATTTTTTAATTTAAACTAGATAAATAACATTAAATGTGACTTAATTCCCAACACCCCTTTTTAGGTCCTAGGTGGGACCCATTCGCCATGGGTGGTGAATGAGTCCCCCTTGACTCCAAATTCAAAATATTTTAAATTTCCTTTCGGTTTTCTATTCAAAATCACTTGATGTTGGCCTATGATGAGGTATCAATGGGTTGTTAAGGCACAAGATTGTATAAATAAGTGATTTTCACCTCATTCTACAATCTCCTACAATCTTACATCACTTTCAAGCAATCTTCTCATTCACTCAAGCATTCAAGCACCTTACAACATCAAATCAAGCATTCATCATTGAGCATTTTGGAGCATCCATTTACACAACTTTAGACTTTCTTCAACAAGGGTTTGGTAAGTTGATAGCATTTGCATGTTATTTTTTTTATCATTCTCTTTCACTTCATTGTTTCTTTAAGGGTTTGATTACCAAAGTGGGGTTTGACCAAGGAAAACCCATATTTGCTAACCCTCAACCATTTTTCCCCTCTTGCATGTGTGTTTACAGACCTTTGTGTGCATATTTAACAAGTATTTAGGTGTTGAAGAGTGTTAAATAAGTCAACTAGGTGCTTCAAGTCAAATCAACCATATTTCAAGCTTGGAGAAGGTATTATGTTCGTTTCCTACAAAATTGACTTCGGCAACCCGACAAGCAAACATCCTCAGATCTGATGTTGCAAATTTGTCTCCTAATTTATCTGAATTTTGGGAGAGGACTTATTTTCCACCAATGGAAAATGATTCCCACCTTAAGGCTAAAAAACTAAGTTTTGTCATATTCTGAATCCTAACACTTAGAAACCTATTTCTAACAGTTTTCATCAAAAGCAGGATTGATTCGCCACCCTGTGCGAATGAGTCCCACTGGTGAGTTTTTGTGATTCCAAATAGCATCCAGAACATTCTAGAATCTTCATCATACCTCCAAGTGCACACTGATTTAGCTCATTTCTTTATGTTCTACACTTATTTATTCATAGCTCTTTGTTTGCATATCACATTGTGTTTTCCAACATAGCATAAGTATTAAGTTTGTCATACATAATAAGTCATTTAGATCACTTAATTGCATTTAGTTCACTTCATTTAGTCTAAATAGCATCCTACATTGCATAATTTGAATGAACCTAGCTAGAATTTTTGGCCTACCTCTCTACTTTTAGGTGCAAAACCCTAGAAGAGTTAGAGAGTCTTGTGGTGTCGAAAATCTACGGTTCATTTTGGTGAACCTTCATTTTGAACACTTTTCATTATTTATTTCATTTGCATCTTGCATCCTAGATTACACTTGCATCAACATTCAATTAGGGTATTGTTTTGTTTTTGCATTCTAAGGTTTCTCAAATTGCATTAGAGAAAGACTCGTTTAGATTTCATTTTTGTATTGAATATCATTGAAAAAATTAAAAATCTACATCTGCATCCTTCATTTGCATCTGAAAAGCATTAGAATCACATTAAATTTTCTGAAAAACACAAAAAAATCTCATACTAGGAGTCATTCGCCACCCTGGGCAAATCAGTCCACCTACACATTTCAAATTACATTTTTAGGAATTTTTTGGGAATTTCCTAAATTTTTGTTATCTATTGTTAGTTCTCTATTTCAATTTACAAAATTTCTATTATTTGCATTTATGACTCCTAGATTACCTTGCATTTGCATTCACCCCATCTTTTGTGGTACTTGTATGAGTGTTTGGTGCCCCATTGATAATACTTTAGTGAGACAAAGTTCTACACTCATGGCCTCCCACGATAGCACTTTTGTTGTGGACCTTGGGATCTCAAGAGCTCCTACTCCTAGTATGGACAATGGTGCATTAGGCATGGACAATACCACTTATATGTCTTCACCTTTCCATCTAATGAATGTTGACACACAAAACAACTCCATCCCGCAAGAAAAGGTCATTAATATTCATGATGATTTTGCACACTTACAACAAGACTTGTCCCTTGAAAACATTTCCACCACTACCATACCATCCATAGAAAACCTTCATCGTTTGATTGAAAGTGATGATGGCTTGCAAGTTATGAAGAGAATTGTCAAGATTTACAATAAACATGCTTCTTCTAATTCCCACTCCGCAAACATTCTTGTAAGCCAAGGAGGACCTCACATTCCCCCCTTCAACCATAGCATCCATACCAACTTATACCACTCCTCATGTTACAACAACTATACAACAAGTTAGTCATGTGGATCCTTCTTTTGCAATTTCAACTAGCATTCCTAGTTCTCTTGTGGCATCACAAGTCCCCTCCACTACCTTCACCCCTCTTAGTGTTCCTTTCACTTCCCCTCACATTACATACACTCCATCACCATTTTATCTTCCACCTCAAACCACCTACCCTAATCCCATCATTACACAACTCCTTAATATTGTTTCATCCATGCACAACAACAAATTTCCAACATTAGCCAAGGTCAAACCGCTCCACCCACATATCATGTTCATAGTAGCCCCTTATCCTTAGAAATCTTATGCACACAGATGCCACAAGGGATAGAAATGCATAGGTTTGAGAAATACGGAGGTAAAGGAGACCCTATTAACCATGTCAATGCTTATACAAATTTATGCAGTGATTTTGTCCTTGATGATAAACTCTTAGCTAAAATTTTTCCTAGGACCCTAAAAGATACTGCATTGGAGTGGTTTTCCAACTTTCCCAATCATTCCATCTGATCATTTAATGAGATTTTGGATGCCTTCATAAGTTACTTCCAAGTTCATATGACCCCTAAAAAACAATGGCTGACCTAATGTGCTATAGACAAAATGTCGATGAGAAAGTCACTAATTTTATTTCACATTATTAGTCATTATATGCTCAAGTGGATGTCAAAATTCTTGATTCACATCTGCAGAAGATGTTTATCAAAAACTTGCACACAAACCTTCAAGATAAGTTAACTATGATGAAATTCCCTTCATTTATGCATTTATGTACAACCTTATGTGAATATGACAACTCGATTTCAAGTCATGATTTAAAATCCACTTCTAACCAAGTTGAGAAGCCTAAGCACAACAATCAAAACAATACACAAAAATTTTGCAAACCAAATAGAGGCTTTTTACAATTCAATCCACCTTCTCAACTGCAACCAAATCCACCTGTTCCAAGTCAAGTGTCAGCTATTAAAGCAGTGATCCCTTATACCTATGGGGACTCGAAGAGACAATTTACTCCCTTACCTGATACCCTTTATAATCTAATGAACCAATTTCTCCAACAACAAATGATCACCTTTCCTACCGTCAAACCACTTGATACCACCCACCTTTAAACCTAATGCTTATTGTCATTTTCATCACCAAAATGGCCATGACACCGAACAATGTAAGCATCTCAAACACTTAGTCCAAGACCTCATTGATTCAGGTTGTTTATCCATTGCGAGTGTTAATGATCAGGGAAATAAGTTTGTTGCACCCCATAACCAAAATTTACAAATTTTCACCAATCCCATGCCTAAACATAATGTTTCATTTGTCAAAGCTAGTGAACCTTCAAAACCTCAAGTCATGAATGTTGATACAAATAGTGAAAAAATGATATAACTCCAAATGTTACCCAAGTTAATCCTATGGATGAACTTTTGGGTGTGATAGAAATTATCCCTCATAAGGGCCCAACCAACAAACATCTTGATATCACCTTTCCTTCTAGAGATATACTTCAAAAACTTCTTGATGGTCCTCTTTACATAGCTAGCAGAATCTATGATAAGCCCACCAATGGGATATTAATAGATCCCGCCTATGGTGAAAAAGTGATCACGGAAGAGTTTCTAGTATTACATGAGTTGTATCAAGATGACTATAATAAACTAACTGCATGGATTAAAAAACATACTAGTTTTGTGTGCCCTACGATTGGATTGATCGTACTCCCCTTACAAATAGGACCTAAAAATTTGGAAGTAACATTTTCAATTATTCCACAATCAGATCAATTTTGTTTGTGGCTAGGCCACCCTTGGCTTCGCTCAATGAAATCGGTCCCTTCAATTGTTCACAAATGGTTGAAGTTTCCACATGGCAATGAAATATTTACCATACACCATAGTGGCTTTCATCCATTATTGTCTAAAGGTAATTTTTCCTTAGAATCCTTTTGGCCCACACCTATGGAACCCATCACCCCCCGTAAAGATTTATTTTTCATAACCTATCAAAAGTTCAAATCCAAATGCATAGCCAAGTTGTCTCTTCGTAACATGTCCCTGTCAGCTTCCACCCCACCTATCCTAGATGAAACCATGCTTCAAACTAAGTCCGACATTGAACAAACCATACAACCTAATGAACAACTAACCTTCGACACTTCCCTACCCTCATTTAAACAACCAAGAGAAAGTGAATCTACTTTAAAGTAATTTCTCACAAAACAGTGTGTAACAATTCCTTTAAAGTGGGGGGCATACATTACCATTAATTCATTTGCATTTTTGGTTCCTAGTGTAGCCTTGTTGTTCATATGATGTTTTCGTCACTTTGTGGATGGCATTGGGTGTGATGTCCTTCATAAGTGTCATCTATCTTAGCATATTACATTCCTCTTGGTGGCTTGATGTGACGCACTGCATCCCCTAAGTTGTGAATATTTTATTCTTTGATCAGTCCTCTCTTGGAGACATTAGACACAATGTTCCCTAAGTGGTAGACCTTGCATGAACTTAACAAGACTCCTTTGAACATATTTTCCATTTTACACTTTTATACTTTTACATTTTTGCATTTTTATTTTACACTTTGCACTTTTTTCCACCTTGCATAACGCAACTTGCATGCCTGTGGTACCTTCCTTTTTGTTCATGAGTTCTAAGCATATGAAGCTTTTCTTGTCTCATGAACAACGAACTGACATTTTCCTTTGCGGTGCTTTGTTAAAGTTATCAAGAGGTATAACTTTGATATGGTTGAGAAGGAAGCCCATTCAGCGGCATGACTTTCCCCATAGCCACCTTTTTGTTTGTGAGTGCATACCAACTAGCGTATGTATCTTCACATTTTGATCCTTCTCACCCAACAGACCACCATGAGTTTTTTCACCCTAGAGTGATTATACATTCTCTTTTTCAAACAATCAACTTAGATCTAATCCACGACTAGTTGGATAGACGATCAAAGCTTCATCCAACTCTCTCATTTCAACACTTGCATGTTCCTTTTTTCTTATGCTTATTTTTCCATGGGATCTTCATCCTAGGGGCTTGATCATCCTTCTTGATTGTTCTCATTCCATCTTGCTAACGTAAATGCATTTGAACCCTCCTCTCGGTGTTCATGGCAACTTTAGTGTGAGTTTGAAGCAATTTCATCCTCACTAAAGTGGGGACTAAATGTGTCATAGAAAAATAGCCCCTTGTCATTTTCAAGGCCTTTTAGGTCTTGTTTCTCAATGTTTGGTCTATTTTTCTCTAATTTTATGTTGTAATGTGGCTTGAACATGCATATTTAGGTACTAAAATTCAAATAATGATGTCTAGTGAAGGTGTTGTGAAGTGTTGTAAAAAAATTCTACACTCTTCTAGACTCTATTCATTACAATTCACCTTTTCATCACTAAAAAAGTCTTATTTTGAAGTGTTGTAAAGTCTTGTAACAAGATTTCATGCTTTTCTAGGCATAACTTCACTATTTACACCCTTTTTATGCTTTATTCAACCCTTTTATGCCCTTATAAGCTTTAATTAAGTGTATTTTTGAATGTAAACCTGATAAATAACATTAAATGTGACTTAATTCCTGACACCCATTTTCAGGTCCTAAGTGGGACCCATTCGCCATGGGTGGCGAATGAGTCCCCCTTGGCTCCAAATTCAAAATATTTTAAATTTCCTTTCGGGTTTTTATTCAAATCACTTGATGTTAGCCTGTGATGAGGTATCAATGGGTTACTAAGGCACAAGATTGTATAAATAAGTGATTTTCACCTTATTCTACAATCTCCTATAATCTCACATCACATTCAAGCAATCTTCTCATTCACTCAAGCATTCAAGCACCTTACAACATCAAATCAAGCATTTTGGAGCATCCATTAACACAACTTCAAACTTTCTTCAACAAGGGTTTGGTAAGTTGATAGCATTTGCATGTTATTTGTTTATCACTCTTTCAATTCATTGTTTCATTAAGGGTTTGATTACCAAAGTGGGGTTTGATCAAGGAAAACCCCTATTTGCTAACCCTCAACCATTTTTCCCCTCTTGCATGTGTGTTTGAAGACCTTTGTGTGTAGATTTAACTATATTTAGGTGTTGAAGAGTGGTCAAAAATTCAACTAGGTGCTTCAAGTCAAATCAACCATATTTCAAGCTTGGAGAAGGTATTCTGTCTGTTTCTTGCATAATTGACTTCGGCAACCCGACAAGCAAACATCCTCAGATCTGGTGTTGCAAATTTGTCTCCTAATTTCTCTGGATTTTGGGAGAAGACTTATTCGCCACTAGTGGAAAATGAGTCGGATCACCTCAAGGCTAAAAATCTAAGCTTTGTCAGATTCTGGATCCTGACACTTAGAAACTTGGTCCCGACAGTTTTCATCAGAAGCAGGATTAATTAGCCACCCTGGGTGAATAAGTCCCACTGGTGAATTTATGTGATTCTAGACAGCATCCAAAAAATTCTAGAATCTTCATCAAACCTCTAGGTGCACACTAATTCAGCTCATTTCTTTCTATTCTGCACTTATTTATTCATAGCTCCTTGTTTGCATATCACATTGTGTTTTATAACATAGCATAAATATTAAGTTTTGCATACATAATCAATCATTTAGATCACTTCATTTAGTCTAAATAACATCCTACATTGCATAATTTGAATGAACCTAGCTATGATTTTTGGCCTATCTTTCTCCTTTTAGGTGCAAAACCCTAGAAGAGTTAGTCTTGTGGTGCCAAAAATCTATGGTTCACATACATTGGAGTAAATTGAGGATCTATATGAAAAATGGGATTAGGAAAAGGTAATGGTGTTGGGGTTGGTTGTGTCGATCATGGATTATTTCTAGTGGGGTATGTATGAGCAACGATATTATGACTCAATTGTTGTGAAACTTTGTGTGTAGGTGGGTAAAGGACAAGTTCAGGCTTATTTTGAGTTGAAGGTTTTTTTGAAGGTGGTTAGAGAATTACAGGGTTCTTAGGATGTCCCATGGGATATGTATGAGGTCCATTGATCAAGGGGGATTTTGATGTATCTCTAATAATGGGAAATCAAGAATAACCTTTTTATCTAAGGAAGACACATTAGTATTGTTTCCATTTGCTAGCACCATGATATTCTCCCTAGAAGGAGATTTTTTAGGAGAAATATGAATAAAATATTCTTGACATTCATGGATTGGTTCTTCCAAAATGACTGCATCGCAAGTCGGGGAATGATCAATGGTTGGATTTTCGTGTTTATCGATAGTGGGGAGATTAGGGGAAGACTCTATTTGATTGTCATTTTTCTGTAAGGTCTCATTCTTTTGTTCCATTTTGGCTACCCTAGTAGGAGAGCTTGTAATATGTTCATCCATGGTTAAATTTTGTAAAGCAACTTCATCACAAGTAGGGGAGGCATCAAGAGAGGGACCTCCATGATTTTCAAATAAATTGTCCCAAACAATGGGAGCATTAGGGAAGGGAGGGTCAAGGTTCTCATGACTCTTAATAGGTATATCTTATAACGCCATTCTATCCTTGTGGCATCGAGGAGGGATAGAAGGAAAATGTTGATGGTCATGGTTATGGAGACTAGGTAAGGTGATATTTAGAAATGTTTCTATGATCTCATGTTCTTGTTGTCTAACATATTCCAAAGGGGAATGAGGAGATGGACAATCAAGACCCTCAATGCTTGTATATTCCTTCACCAAGATACCTTTGTCACTAATAAGAGAGGTATCAGGAGAAGAACAAGTATGATTGTTATGATTGTTTACACTACCATTCTCACCAATGGGCAATGTAATATTAAGGATTGTGTCAATGGTTTGATCATAACGATGACTAACATGTTTCTTAATGACCTCATTGTTGTAATCAAAATTGAACTCATAAGAGGGAATGTTGTACTTATCTAATCCATTTTTAACCATATCAAAGCCATATTTTTTGAAAGAAAAAATGCTATGATGAAAAAGGAAAGAAAGTGCAATGCAATGATTTAAAGGGAAATGTTGAAATGCAATTTTTAGAAGTGAAACAAGTAATTTTCTGATTACATTATTCAACAGCCTAAAAGATGAAATGTTGGAAATGCAAATGTGAAATTAAACAATGGATGAAATGAGCTAATATAAGCTAGATCTAATGAAAAGCACATGTAATAGAAAATCATCCAACTGATACAGGTAGGTAATGGTAGCAAACAGAAGCTTAGAAACAAGGTTTTCAGTGCTGTGAAAGGCAGTTTCAAGGGTGAAAAGGGACTAAGTCACCCAAGGTGGCGAATTAGTCCCAGTAAGGATTTTTTTCATATTTTTTTGATGGGTTTTTATGTTTTCTATGTTCTACGATGTAGACCTAAGATGCCAATGTAGAATTTCAAAAAAAAATCAATGATTTAAGATGCAAAATGCAACCTATATGTACTTTTACTAATGCAAAATTTAAAACCCTAGAATGCAAATTAATCAATGCAAACCCTAATGCAAAGTTAATGCAAGTTAATTCTAGGATGATGATGGACTCCAAATCAGAAAAGAAGGTATTTGAATGTCAGGTTCACCAAAATGTGTCACTAATTTTTGTAGGTTGGAACTCTCTTGCACTTCTAGGGTTTTGCACCTAAAAGGAGAAAGGTAACCTACAAAAAATTGGTGATACACTCAAGAATAATGTTAATATGATTGAATTATGTCTAAATGGAATGATCTAAATGTAGAAAATTGGTAAAAGATATTGATTATTAAATGAAAATTAAAGAAATGCACCTTGTTTGAAAACATAGTGATGTATGCAAAAACACTTAGAAAGATGAATAGAAATACAAATAGAACATAACAAGAAAGAAAAATAGAAAGCATGCACCTAGAGATGTGTTGCAGACTGGAATGAAGACTAGAAATGTTGTTGATCCTAAAAATTTGTCCTACTGGGACACTTATGCCATTCTAGGTGACCTAGTCCCAGATCAGGAAAACTGCACCAGAGCCCGTTTTGGTCAAATGGGTATCCAAATCTACAGAAAAAATATAAAAAACATGTATAGTGGGACTAAGTCACCATTGTTGGTGATTTAGTCCACTTTGGATTTTCTAAAAAATTCGAAAGTGGAAACGAAAGCCCTCGGTCTGCACTTCGATTCCTGACAAGTGTCTGGTTCTGAAACTCTAATTTTCAGCATTGTAAGTGGCTTTTTGTGGATATTTTGGCTTAGGAAACAAGGAGATTTCTTCAACAACTTTGCAACCTATTCTTCAATAATTTCCGATCCTTCAAGATATCTAAATCTACAAACACACAAGGAAAGAGAGAGAAATGTTGGATGTTAGGGCATGGGGGTTTGGCTTGGTCAAACCCCTTTTTAGGTAATTAAACCAAAATGAAGAAATAATGTAATGAAGCATGAAATAGTGGAATTAGAGACTTTCCATGATGATAGATCTTGATTTTCTGTAGCAAAAGATAAAGAGTATGCCCTTGAATGTCTTAGAAAGCTATCTTGATGACTTAGAATGTTAAATCCCTAGCTTGCTTGACTTGAGATGTTAGATGAATGATGAATGAATAATGAGTTATGAATTAGTGTTTAAAAGCTTGTATTTATAGGCAATCCACCTAATTTTCTCATTAATTTGATCCCTAAGGCCGACATGAAGGAAAAATAAACTTAAAATCTAATTTTTCCTACCTAAACCTCGAAAATAGCCCAAATGGGACTAAGTCGCCAAGTTGGGAGACTTAGTCCCACCTAGATGGGACTAATTCACCCAAATAAGCGACTTAGTCCCACATGAGTTATTTTTCTAGCTGGATTGTCGAGGAGTGAAAAAATTAGGCTTCTAGATTGTTCTAGTCAGATCTTTGATCAAATTAAGCCTCGAGATGCACAATATGGGGCCATAGTGGGCTATTAATGATGATTTAAACGGAAATTAGAGCTAGGGACACAAAATTCAATGTGAAAGTGTGATTAAATACACTTTACATCATTAAAATGAGGTCCACATAGCCTAGAAAGGCACAACATCCAATGTGAATGTGTAAAACACATTACAACACTAGATTGGAATTAGGTTTAATTTACAAGCCTTCTAGATTGATGTGATAATGCAATTAAATACATTTTGTAACATTGAATTAGGGGAAAGATAGGTCCATTATGTCTAGAGAAGTGTGAAAGTCTTTTACAACACTTTTACAAGACATCGTTAAATGCATTTTATTCAATTTGCAAGGGCCTAAGACCTAATGTGGATGTGTAAAACACCTCACAACACTAAATCAAGGCCTTATTAAGCTCAATTTATCATCAATTATTCCCATATCAAGCAAGGTATACACTTTTTGGTGACACAAATATTTGGAGAAGGCACAAGAAAATGCTACAAAGGAGAGGCAACTCAGCAACCCTCTAACCCTTTCCTGACTGCCATAGGATCTTCACATATTTCGTATCTATTCAATTCCCCCAATATTGTCCATCACCTACCCAAGCTACCAGCCAAACATTTTAGAGTTGGATTCTTCATTCACAGTCCTATACACTCTCACCTAACCCAAGCATTACCCAACCATTTCAGAGTTGGAGTCGTCGTTCAGAATCCTATCAACCCTCACCTACCCCCAAGCATAATCCAACCAACTCAATCTTGGAGTCCTTCGTCACAGGCCACATCCAACTCACAAGATAGCTTGGCATCAAAATTCAATTTTCCTACCTTTTTCGATTGATTTGAATTTTTTGTTGCAACTTTTTGGTGACACAAAAATATTTGGAGAAGGCACAAGAAAATGCTGCAAAGGAGAGGCGAATCAGCAACCCTCTAACCCTTTCCTGACCGCCATAGGATCTTCACATATTTCGTGTCTATTCAATTCCCCCAATATTGTCCATCACCTACCCAAGCTACCAGCCAAACATTTTAGAGTTGGATTCCTCATTCACAGTCCTATACACTCTCACCTAGCCCAAGCATTACCCAACCATTTCAGATTTGGAGTCATCATTCAGAATCCTATCAACCCTCACCTACCCCCAAGCATAATCCAACCAACTCAATCTTGGAGTCCTTCGTCACAAGCCACATCCAACTCACAAGATAGCTTGGCATCAAAATTCAGTTTTCCTACCTTTTTTGATTGATTTGAATGTTTTATTGCAACTTTTTTGTTGTGAAGTTTTTGATGGATTCCAAATGATGTCTGAACTTTTTTGTTTTGAATGTTTGTAACTTGAAACAATAGTATGAATTGAATACAAACAACATATTCCATCATGTTACTATCATTGATTGTTTGAGATTTTGTAATTGAAGAGCCAACAAGGCATACATCTAATTAGATAGTTGTGTGTGTGTGTGTATATATATCTGCACAGCTATACGAAACATATGTATCTATACATCAAATTAAGTCGAATGAAAATGAACAAGGCTATAGGAAACATATGTATCATAATGTTGTATCATACTGTTGTTTGAAGTTATTTTGAAATTTTAGTATGTTGTATCAGAAAGGGTTGGAAATATTTATACCAAAGTGTTATTTGAAGTTATATATAAATTTCATAATGTTGTATCAAAAAGTGTTATATTGTCTGAAGTTATATTTCAGTATGTTGTTTGAGAAATGGGTATAACATAAGTAGGAGTTAGCCATCATCACAGTTAGTTGTAAGGGAGAGGGGTTGATATTTACAGTCACTTTAATTGAAGAACAAACAAAGCATACGTCTAATTAGGTTGAACGTACATATGCATATATGTATATGCATATGCATATGTATTTACATATATAGCATACATGTATATGCATATGCATATACATGTATGCCATATATGCATATGCATATGCATATGCATATGTATATGTATATGTATATAGGCATATGCAATGCATTTTCGATGGAGAGTATAACTAATGGAAGGTACGATGCATTTTTATGGAGAGTGTAATGCTACTGTTGCTTATGCTCTTGCCTCCACCCTACATTAAGAGTAGGCGGGGCATATCCCTTGGTTATGCATCATTCCTTCTATTCGTTACACTCTCCATCTAAAAGAACAACTTCACTTTTTTGTTTGCATATGCATATACATATACATATCCTACAATGATACAAAGTGTAACAAAAAATTCATACATGTAAGATTGAGTGTAATTGATGAACAAACCAACCATGCATCTATTTGATTTGATTGCAAATGAACACGGGTCTTTGTGCAATGAAATAAAAAATGCATGTTGAACTGATTGCAAATGAACAAGGGTCTTATGTTATACATGTAAGATTGAGGTTCAAGATATACAAAGTAACCATCGATTCCATCATCAATAGTAGTTCGGTATATCTTGGATAGATTAGACTTCTTCCAACATATATCCACAATTCTAACTCTTATATCCTTTAGGTGATGAAGGGTATGTTTGCAATGAAACAAAAAGTTCATGTTATGGTATGACATCCCTAATTCACTCTTAGAAATAATTGAATGATACTAACCATGCATCTAATTGAGTTGATTGCAAATGAACTAGGGTATTTGTGCAATGGATCAAAAAATGCATGTTATACTATCACATCCCCGATTCTAATTGACACAAATCAAACAATGATACAACCATACATATGACTATTATTAATTGTGTCTCTATTCAACAATTATTTAGGGACAATTAAGTGTAATAGATGAACAAACTAACCATGCATCTAATTGAGTTGAATGCAAATGAACTAGGGTATTTGTGCAATGAAACAAAAAATGCATGTTTTACTATCAAATCCCCAATTCTAATTGACACAAATCAAACAATGATGCAACCTCAAACAACAACATCATACATGTAAGATTGAGTGTATATTTCAGTATGTTGTTTGAAAAATGGTTATAACATAAGTAAGGTCATCCATCATCACAGTTAGCTATAAGGGAGAGGGGCTGATATTTACAGTCACTTTAATTGAAGAACAAACAAAGCATACATCTAATTAGGTTGAATGTACATATACATATATGCATATGCATGCATATACTATATACATATACATATACATACATTCATCATACTAAACTAATGTATGTATGTTACATATAAATGCCTTAAGTAAGGCTACCTACATGACCTTCATACATACATAGATATGAACTGCCATATGTATTATTGTATGTATGTATAATATACACACATACATATATGTATGTGTGTAAGTAACAGTGTGTATACTATACACACATACATACATACATATATGTATAATATACACACATACATATATGTATGTGTGTAAGTAACAGTGTGTATACTATACACACATACATACATACATATATGTATAAAATATCTATGTATGTATGTGTATTTTAACTGACATATATGTATGCATGTATGTATGTATAGTATGCAAACATACATACATATTGTGGTACTATGTATGTATGTGTGTCTACTATACATACATACATACATATGACATAATATGTAAGTATGTATGTGTATGTAACATATACACACATACATACATTCATAATAAATTATTATGTATGTGTGTGTGTGTGTATACGATACATACATAATATTCTAATGTTTATTATAATATTAAGTTGTTAAATATTATATTAATATATGTTATTAATAATATTAAAATGTTTAGTCAATTAAAAAATTAAAATGATTACTAAATTGACTATGAAAATCCTATAAATGATTAGTCAATTAAAAAACTAAAATGATTAGTAAATTGACTACGAATATCCTATAAATGGATATGAAATATTCCCAAAAACTCCACAATTCAGGCAGAGATGATGGACAGGGAGGAGTGGATGATGGGGTCGGGAATTCTTGAGCGAGGGGTTCACGGCAATGGTGGAAACTGTCGGCAAAAACATAGGTGCATGAAACCCTTAACAGTCAAGCTATACAAACCCCTGAATGGTATGTATATGTATACACATAGCCAACCAAAAATATAGGTGCATGAAACCCTTAACAAAAATGACCAACTGTGTATACACACACACACATATATATGTATATATATGTGTGTATTTTTTTGAATATACACACAGTTGGCCATATTTTACCTGCAAGAAACTCTTAATAGTGAAGAGTATATTAACTTCCAATATTGCCACTATACATATACAAATTATAAAGGTATAAAACAAAAACAAAGGTCTATATTATGGCGGACTCTGTGTATATGTGTGTATACATAGATATTATGGTGGACTATGTCCATATATATCTATGTATACACACATATACACACAGTCCGCCATAATATAGGTGCATTATTGTTGCAAAATTACATTTGCTCATCGTTCCTGTGTGTATGTGTGTATACACAGATATATATGCATATATATTTGTGTATACACACATTCAGCCATATATATGTATATATGTATCTATATACTCATATATACACACAGTCAGCCATAATATAGGTGCATTATTGCATGAAAATTAAATTTCCTCGCCATTCCTGTGTGTATATATCCATATACAGATATGTATATGTATATATACATATATATCGATATAGAGATATATATACATATATATCGATATAGAGATATATATACATATATATCGATATAGAGATATATATACATAGAAGCGGCCATGATAAAGTTGCAACAAAGCTTCATTAGACGAGAAAATCATTACTTGTGCACAGAAGCTATTTAAACAAAAAAATATCACAAGAAAAAACTAGAAAAATCTTGCAATGCATAGTTACTGCCTGTGTGAGGTTGGAACACAACCTCACCTGCATAGCAAGAAATTAAATAGTTTCCTTATACTGAATGTGGTGTTGATAAACATAGAAAGCTCAAAAAATGCATCACCACCATTCGCCCATGGCCTCACCACCGCCAGCATCCATCCTAACCAGAGCTGGTTCTCAATGCAACCGCTCAAAATGAATAAAGTTTTCATGAATGGATGTTTCGTTAACCCAAAGCAAGACCAAGTGAATGGTGTGCATGCCGAGGTGATAGGCGTTAAGACCGACGACGAAGGAATGGGTGGCACTTAATGCGCATTTACTAGGAGTGTAATGAGCCAGTACTAGCATGGCACCAAACAACCATCGGTCATACAGATGTCCATTATCAATATACGCCAAATTTTTAGACATTTTTGGCAGTTTTTGAAAAGTACCCCCAAAACATTGAAAAACGTGCTCAAATTTCCCCCAAAAGAAATTAGGGACTGCCAACTCGACGGTCAAGGGATGTGGCAAAAAAATCACACTGACTCAAACGTTAATGACGTGGACCCCTCACTCAAAGTTACCCTACCCACCATCAACTCCTCTCCCTTAGAAGGAAAGCATTAAATGTTGTATGAGTGCCCATTGTCTGGAAGCTTTGTGAGGCTTGTCGTGAACTCTAAACTCTTCTATAATCTGGGAACTTCTAACTCCTCTATAAAAGAGGATCAATGTAACCCATTTGGTATGCATGTAATAAAATCATTTTTTCTACAGCAGCACATTGGGCAGAATCATTGTATTTCTTATGTGTTCTATTTGTCCTCATCCACCTCTTACGAAGTGGTATCAGAGTAGTGAGGAAATCTTAGGCATGGATTTTGTGTCTAAGCTGCCTTCTATGAGCTGCATAGGCTGTGAGCATTATGCTATGTTGAAAACTTGAGGAAATTGGTGATGTCGTCGTAGCATGTTCCAAAGTGAAAGGAGCTTGCAGGAATATGGATGTCAATCTGTAGATGTTGACGCCCTTGAAGGAGGATTGCAGGAAATTAAAGAATGATCACTGATCATGTTAAAGTGTGATATATATCATTGCCCAACCAAAGGAGGAATTGAGGGTGTAATCCAATAGAGAATCTTGTACCTGTATGTTGTTGTATATATTCTCTGTTCTGTCCTCAATACAGAGGGGAACATATGTTTATTGGATAAATGAAACTTGTAGTGTTGTAGCATTCAAGCAATTTGATAAGATTTGTGTTTGAATAGTTTTTTATTTTGTATGTTGTTATCTATCTGGAGTACTACCAATTGACTATATAGGTGCAACAAGGAGAAATCACGGCTTGTAAGGATCATGATGGAAGTGTTTTTAAAAGGAGTTACACATGTATTTATTGCAAACATCAATTCTTTGCAGATTTAAGAAGTGATTGTATTAATTTTCTTGTTTCATTTTGAATATAGTACATGTTTCTTACAAGGATATAAAGGAATCAGTGGAGATTGCAGGTCACCTGAGTTAGTAGCCGCAGTTTTCAGAGGTCACAATTGTCACTGTTGAAGTATTGTTGTTCAAAGCTTGGTTGAAGAAATCAAGGAAGAGTGAAGGCATGTGAAGCTGTTGAAGAAGGAGAACCAACTCATTGTAGCAAAATCACAGCCAAGTGTATAATCAAGTAAGTTTAAATTGTTTGTTTCAATAGGTAAAGTTGGTAAAAGGGTAAAGAAAGAGAGAGATGTTTAGGAGGAGGAATTGCTAGAAGTTAAGAAACAAAATTATGAAGTGTTAAAAGATTTAAAAAATGTTTCAATTGAAAAAACTGGACAAGTGATAAAAATGTATGATCTTGAAATTGAATTGAGGAATGTTAAAGCAAAGAATGAAGCTCTAGAAGAAAGATTAAAGTGATTTGATGAAATGAAAGAAAAACTAAAAGGATTAGAAAAAAAAATACTTTACAAAAGGAAGAAATATTAAAATTGAAAGAAGAAAATAAATGTCTCAAGTCAAAACCATCTATGTATGTGATGCTTTGTGTGATACAAAAGACATGTGTAGTCCAGTCGATGAATCAATTGATTTGTGTGATGTAGTTGAAGTTCTTATTGATAAAGAACGTAAAGATGAATGTAATAGTGTGTTTGCAAATCATGTTAATTGTGATGAAAAGAATGTTGGTTTGAAAATTATGAAGAAAATGGGTTATGAAGGTAAAGGATTAGGAAAATATGGGCAAAGAATGAAAGAGCCGATTGAACCAGTTATGAGGTCAAAATTTGAAGGTCTTGGATATGTGACAGGTAAAGGAAATAATATAGGTTTAACAAAATTTGTTGAAGGAATGGATTGTGTGTAGTGTTCACATTGTAACAGGAAAGGTCATACGAAAGACATGTGTTGGGATTTGCATCCATGTAGAATTTGTGGTTTGAAAAGACGTATTGGAATAAAGAGTGGAAAAATGAATCTATGATAGGATGTATAAAAATGAATTGTGGCTGGAATTTTGGATCAAATTGGCAAATGTCAATGAGTATGTTCAAAAGATTGTTCAAATGCAAATGTTCATATGTCAAAAATGATAGAAATCAAGAAAAGTTTGAAGGTTTGAGATGTCACAATCTTGTAAGACATCAAGCAAGATGGAAAGTTATAGATAGTCAGTTTGCAGAAAAGAGTACTTCCAGATTGAAGTATTGAAGATCAAGGTTTGAAGGACTGCCGCAGCAATTGGTGACAAAAAATCCGCAAATAGTTTGAAGGTATTGTGCAAGAAAATAAATTGAGTTAAATTGAGTAAGTCAGCAGACTTGGAAAAACAAAAGGTAAATGTTCAAGTATGTGTGGTTGAAATTAAGAGGGAGTGTTGGTATGTGTAATTTCTACCACATTGACAAATATTAAATGTTGCAGCGACCAAATTAAATGAAAGAAAGTAATGAAAGGTTCTAGAAAGAATTGGATAAGCATTAGAAGGAATACATTAAATGTTGTATGAGCACCCATTGTCTAAGCTTTGTGAGGCTTCTCGTGAACTCTAAACTCTTCTATAATCTGGAAACTTCTAACTCTATAAAAGAGGATCAATGTAAAAGCAGCCCCCACCATGTGTTGTCATTATCATTAGTGTGTTGGCTGATAATTCCGTATCTTGAAGATTTGATGTCTGTCATATAACATCCTTGAGTCTAACTTAATCCATTACAGATCACTAAATTGCTCCTAGACCAAGCTTGTTAGTGCTGTAATGTCCAATATTCAACCAGTGCAGCCATTGAATCTGTACATGAGATTTCTTTGGCTTTCTTAATCAAGTGTTGCTCAAGTTAGGCTCTTTTTTTCAAACATTTTGATGAGAAATGATTTGAGTGATTAGCCTTTGGTACTCATTATTATCTTCTGGGTGAATTGTAAGTATGGCTACTACAAAGATTATGAGGATGTTTCCCTTTCATGGGTTTGTTCAAGAAGTTTGAAATTAAAGTTGTGTTTAAGCATGCTCTATATACCGTTGGATGCAAATAAATATCGCAGATATGCTTAAATTTTGTGGTTCTCACTCCTTGATCACAAAGGATAGGAAGCAAACGTTCTAAAGTCCCAAAGAAATTTGGGCACTAAGACCCACACAGTGCAATATTGGCAGTTTCTATACAAATCAGTGTTCCTTTACAAGCCAACTTTGTATGAAATTATGAATATCTTCTACCTCTATTAGCCTTCACCTGAATCTATTGGGCCATTTCTCAGCACGTTTATACCAAAAACCTCAAATTAATTGTAATAAATTCAATAAGCATATTAAATGTTAAGACCTTTGCATTGAACACACATAGAATACCAAATATGGCACTACCTTTGGACCAATTGGTTGACAAGTAACAGCCATCTCTGCATCTTTGAACCTACTTATAACGTAGCTTTCAATAAGCAAGGAGATTGCATCACTTATACATCTCTTTCATTGCTTATATTTTTTTAATCTTTTCTTCTTTTGTTTAAATCTATGGTAGCACAGGGAAGAATAAAATACCAAATAGCCTACAAGATTGAAACCTTGTGATCCATGGCTTAGGGCTGCCTAGGGTACAAGACATCCAAATGGATTCAAATGTGTTATAGACAGAGGTAAAAGAAAGAATGATAGATTGCAAATATTAAATCAGAGTGCTTAAGAGGATAAACAAGTAATGTGATACCATGCTAGAAATGCAAATTGCAAGATTATACAAAAGTTTATACAATAATCTGAGGGGCCAGATCTGTGTGGAAAGATTTCTATCGTTCATGCCTTTTTGCATGAACTTTTCAAGAATAGCTATGATACATTTATAAGTAAGGGAGGAAGATAGAAGAACAGTTGAGGCATCACAAAAGATGCAACCACTCACCTTTTGATAGTCTCTTTCCTCAATTTTGTTATTTTCTACTAACTCTGCAAAACAGCTACCTGGAAGAGGGCTTCGGTTAACACTGTCAAAGGTATGCACTGTAAGGAACCAGTTGAATGAAAGTGGGTGTAAAATCTTGGGCCCAGCCCTATTACAAATAAGAAATTGAAAAGGAAATGCTGCCCAGAAATATGATCTCAATCACTAAGGTTGACAGATACCCAAAAGTACTTAACATGAAAATCTGCAATTGATCTCTCTGAAAGTAGAAAGTTGATATTTTGTTCAATGCAATTAATATATGTTGCCTAGATTGTAAATGGCAGCTAATACAATCACTAGGAAAATGTTTCTTATTCATGTTATACCTTCTACTCGCAAATAGTACTGCAAGAACAAGAGAAGATGAAGAGAAACAAGTTTTACAAAAATTATAAATGTGAAGTTGACAAGAGTATTTATGCATTAATTTTATAAAGACACCTTGAAGTTACTGTCCTTCATCTTATAGCATTGTCTCCAGTCAAACCAATTTAGATAGATCCCACTGATTTACACTATAGCTTCATAATATCAATCAGAGACTCAACGTGGAACTGGTCAATGGTGTTTTTCCCAAGCATGGCTCCTAATACTATTGTAGCACACATTTTAATGAAGGATTTGTTGTGATTTTAGTTATCACATCAATTGTGTGAGCAGTTACTGAGAGATTTTGTGCATAATTAAAAGTCCATGATCTTTCCCTGAATAAGTGTGAGCCATCTTACAAAAGTTGACTCTCGTATCAATTTCTCCAAAAGTTTACCGGGTCATTCCCAAGAATTCTATTATTCCTGTATTTTTAATGTTATTGAACTATTACCTTCAAGATCTTTACTAGAAAATGTATTCCCTTTTCACTTCTTGTACATCAACATAGCTTGGGAGAAAGTTACGAACAAGAGATAATGGTTTATTTAAATTGTTGAAATCAAATAGAAGATACATTTCTACATGAAGGGGTGATTGCAACTTACAAGCAAGCTCATTTATATTTTCACTATTTCTAAATGTTCCAATGTTCACAATTATTGACCTGTATGGTTTAAATGTACCTAATAATCCTAAAGCAGAATAGCTGCTAGGAAAATTGAAGGTTGATCTGTTTCTTCAATATCATTATCAGCTTCTGTTTCTCCGTCTTAAGCAACCACATGTTCCTCTATTTCTACTTTTATCAATGTTTGTTCAGTTCTTTTTCCTTGATTTCTTCGGTCTTCTGTCAATAACTTCTATTCTTTGAAACTTGAAGCATCTTTTCTTGGAATTTTATTTTTTTATCCCCTTTCATTTGGTTCTTCAAATGGAACCTTTGCGGGGTTAAAGAAAAACCACTTAAATTTTGAGTCCTTTCCTTGTGCTAGTTAAGTATATTTAGTGAATTTTTCAGTTGTGGATAGGTGGAAGAATCGGAATTCTGATCTAATCTGTGGTCTCTAGTTTGCAATGTAGAACTCCACCGCTTCACTAGAGTCTACTTTACACTTTGATTTGAGTGCCTTCAATTTTTTTATATAGTTTTCTACAAATAAGTTATTTTAGAAGCAATGTGCTAGTTGTACCTTCTAAGAGTCCCTATTACTAGTCTGTTCCTTACTACAAATCAATTACGCATTTGTTGAGCATTTATAGTTATCTTGTCTGTTTCCCCCCTAGAACCTCCAGGTAGTTACTGGTCATTCCATAAACCAAAGAGCTGTAATTACCTTTTATGATTACCGATAACTTCACCTGATAGGGAAGTCAAGGAAATTCTGCTGACAAAATTCATGTGGTATACTATCACAACGAAACTTAAATTGTGAGTTTTTATATCACATGTTAGGCACTCCC
>VDFB02127853.1:0-10997 GCA_007258455.2 Sequoia sempervirens
AAGGCATCTTCTCAACAAGAGCAGAGTTAGGAGAACAATTTACCAAGTAACATGTTGTAAAGACTGCTTCAGCCCAGAACTTCTCCTCCAAGCCAGCACTGCTCAGCATACTTCGTGCTCTTTCCATTACTGTCTTGTTGAACCTTTCAACAACTCCATTTTGCTATGGAGTGTAAGGTGTAGTCTTATGTCTTTTAATCCCATGATTTGTACAGTACCTTTCGAATTCATTTGAACAAAACTCACCGCCATTGTCAATCCTTAAACATTTTATTTTCTTAATAGTCTGATTTTCAACAAGGTTTTTAAATTCCTTAAACCGACTGAACACTTTTGATTTACTTCTCAGAAAATATACAAATTCTCTTCTTGAATAATCATCAATAAACGACACAGTATCTTGATTTAGATAAAGAAGAAACATTCACTGGACCAAACACATCAAAATGTATATAATCAAGAAAACCAGAAGATTTGTGAGGACTAGAATAAAATGAAACACGGTGTTGTTTACCATATATGCAATGTTCACAAAATTCAAACTCAAGGTTACAATCTTCAAGCCCTTCTACCAGGTTTTTATTTTTCAAGGTTTTTAAACCTTTCTTGCCAATGTGGCCTAGCCTATGATGCCAGAACATTGTCTTTTCTACTGGAAGTTTAACCTCCATGGAGTTTACACCATCAGGAACGTTTCCCTCTTTTCCTCCATGAGTAGCCTTAAGTGACTTTGCAGAGACACTATTGCATTGAATAGCTTGTGCATCAGGCACTGAGTACCAATATTGAACCTTTAGCACTGCGCAGAGCCTTTAATTCATCTTGCGGCCATTTCCAAAGAATGTGACATGCACTCCGATATCATTCAACTTACTTACAAAAAGTAGATTTCAAGCCAGACCTGGTATATGCATCACATCATTGATTCCTTTCACTCTTCCATCAGGGAATTGAATTTTGAGTCTTCCACGATGAAAAATTTCCAATGATGAATCACTTGTCAAATACACCTTTCCGTCATAGTATTCATGCTGTGAACAATTCTCTATGTGAGATGTCGTAATGGAAGACTCCGGAAGATCAATCAATGAACATCTGTCGGATGCCCATTGGGCGCAATGAAGGTGTCTACATCACTCGAGAGAGAATCATTTGAAGGGTCTTCTTGCTGAAACACCTCTTCCTTACAATCCCCTTGTTTTGTTTGGGTTGCTATGTATAATTCTAGCATTTCACCTTGGACTTCTTGCCAGGAGACTTTGATATCCCTTCTTATTTCGATATGAATTTCTTGTCCTTCTTTTTGCCTTTCTCCTTCGATCTTCCTCTAACAGCCAGAGCCTCCTTTGCCATCTCAAAAGATTTTCTTCTCATCTCTTTCGACAACAAAGAAGCAACAACATCTTCCATCTTGAAAGTGGATGTCGTACTCCCAATAGCCATCACCAGATGATCCCAAGAATCTGGCAAAGAACATAGCAGTAGCATGCAGTGATCTTCATCTTCAATCTTCACACCAACAGATGTTAACTGAGCAATCAACATGTTGAATGCATTCAAATGATCAACAACTGATCCTCCCTCCTACATTCTCAAAGAGTACAACTTCTTCCTCAAGAACAATTTGTTCACCAAGGACTTGCCCTGATAAATAGATGCCAGTCTTTTCCACAAGGAAGATGCAGTCTTTTCTTCATGCACGCTTAGAAGAACAGAGTCTGCTAAATAGAGCCTTATTAGCCCCTTAGACTTTCTATTTGCAAGATCCCAATCCTCTTGCTTCATGCCTTGAGGCATCATTCCACACAGCAAGCCATAGATCACAATCCACTAACAGATCTCCATTTTGAGTTTCCACAACTCAAAATTTCTACCATTGAATTTCTCTATTTCCATCTTCCCAGATGTGCTCACCATCTTAATTTGTAATTAAATTATCAGAACTCTAGCAAACTCCCACTGAAAAAGAATCGACACAAAAAACCCAACCCTCTCACAAGGATAACACAACTGGCCAGGCTCTGATACCACTTGTAAGGAAAAGCAATGGTGCGGAAGCAACTTTCCTAATGTCAAAACCATAGGGAAGTAAGCAGACAGTACTTTTAATTTCAAATTACAATCCAATTAAGACACACATGAAATATTTACAGAACCAAAGAAGATACTCAAAGACAATGAACAACAGATTTACGTGGAAAAACCCTTTCAGGAAAAAACCCACCACACCAAGCTAAATCTCTTTGTATTACAATAACAAACAATTACATACAATGCAGAGATACAACTCTCTGGTATCAGTTCACAGTAGCTTCATTCACTGTTCAATCTCTTACAGAAAAACTCTCAACAAATCCGATCATAATCTTCAAACTTAGAATGCTCTCCTTTAAATCTTATCACATCTTGATTTTTCTCCTCTATTCATCCTTATCCGCCATTACCCATCATAGACAATTTCCTTTCGAGCAATTGATTTTTCCTTGCATGCAGTTCAGCTCCAGCATCGCAACTGTTGCAAAAATCTAACTTCCATCCATTTGAAATTCGCTTCCTCTGATTGGTCCACAAGGCTCCACATAGGATGGTCAATTTGGTCAAAGGCATTCAAACTTTGTTGGCATATCGGTGAGACACTAACCGTGTCTCCCCGATGCCACAAAGTCTTCATATCAATATTGGTGTAAGTCCCAACAGTCAGCAAGACGTTATAGCAAACGCCATGAGCCATACCAAATCCATTGACATCCATTTCATTTCTATCGGCAAGAGTTTCTCCATCGGCAAGATGTTTTACTGAGATCACAAGTTGCATCAACTTCAGTTTTCCTTTCGACAAGACTATCACTCTTTGGTGAGACCACATATTGATATCCTAAGTCACACCGAAGAGTCATACTGTCAGAAAAATATTTCGCTCTCGCCAAGACCTCCCACCGAGTCTTCATGTTGTTCCAAAGCATCCACCATTCGGCGAGACTCATCGCTTTCGCCAAGACTTCATACCGAGGTCCTAAGTCATACCGAGCGCTCCAATCACCAGTCAGCAAGACATTCGTCTTTCGCCGAGACCTCACATCAAGCAACCAAGTCTTACCGAGTCGGCAAGACTTTTGTCTTTTGCCAAGACCTCATACCGATCGCCTTGAGCTACTCCGATGAATTCAATTGTATCCTCGTCGACGTGACCTTCCATTCTCGCTGGGACATCTTACCGAAGCCCTTGTGTTAGAACGATGATCTATCAATGAGACTCCCTTCAGTCACTGGGACTTCATACCGAGCGATCAAGTCACCCCGAAGACCCCAGTTGCTTTGAGTCTCCCTGACACCTGATAAGAAACAACATTGTTGGCCAAAGGTCTCCTACTCGACAAAAGGTCACAGCGAATGCTTCTAGTCATAGTGATAATAACATTTGGCAAGACATCTGCTTTGTCTCGGCGATATGAACATTCCAAGAGAATTTAGAACAGCTAGTCGGCCAAACATTATTAATGTCACAGCGACTTTTCCCTCCAGGAGTTACATGTCAGTATGGATTGAGGCAAATATTCCAACAGAAGAACCCACAAATAGGGAGCAATAGGAGTTTAAAATATGATTTTGATTATTTTCTTCTAGGTCTCCTATCCAGTCATCTCAAGCTCATATTTATAAGTTGAGTTCCTCTATTTCTACACTCTTTTGTTCTGAAATGTGTTTTTGTCTATTTGTTCTATGTTTTCCAAAAATCATAACAGTTTACTGCATTCTCATAGTTAACCTAGGTACATATTTATATTATCAAATCAAAACAATTAACAATCAATTAATTTGAATCAACACACATCACACACACATCAAAGGACTAAAACCATGATCCACTATTTTGTCTCTTCCATTGAGGTTAGTAGTAAAGTGGGTCTTTGAGATCAATTTTAGTCCTTTTCCTTTGTGATGTTGGAAGAAGTGTGATTTAGACCCTAGATCCATTTTTCCCACATCACACTTACATTTCCATTTTATGCAAGGGGTTGGCCATGACCTATAGTTGGTATCTAACCCTGGAATTTCTTTGATAGAGTCACTATCAATTTCTTTAGATACTTCTTCTTCCTCATTAACCTCAAATATCTCACTCACTTGAATGTTTCTAACAATATAATCAAAAATACAGGAACCATGTTCTTAATCCCATGGGGTTTCCCAAAATTTATTTATCATAACATATCCTTATGGTCTCTCTAGTTATGCTTTATGTTACCTCTATTTCTAGTAGGCCTTAATCTTATTTTCTCTCTAATCATCATTCTTGAGTTCTTTTTTGAGACCATAGGTCATGATCTTGGATGGATTGTAGACATGCATAGATTTATAAAAGATCTCCCAAGGTTGGAGCAACTTAGAAGGAATCTTGTGGAGTCCAATGTAGAAGTCAGGTGATTTATTTGGAGGGGATATTTTATCTTCAATGGATGGTTGGATTTTTGGACAAATGTGTTGCAAGTATGAAGATGTTGATACAAGAATGAAGGTTTTGTCATTGATGTCAGCTGGTTAACTAGTTTTCAACTAGTTGTTGTTATCATTGATGTCATGGATAATGGTTATTGGTTGTATATGTCGAGGATATTGAGAAAGTTTACAGGTATTCAATGTTTGCTCTGGGATTTGATCCTATGTTCGTGTGGTTTAGAAATATTGATCATGGCTATTGGAAGTTTCTATATCCAGGTTTTGGGTTTCTGAATCGTTGTACAATGAGAGTTATGTTCACCAGTTGTGAACTGTGTTTCTTAGTGTCTCTGGCTGAGGTCCGAGAGAAATGTAGTTGCTTCGGATTTCTTCTTGTTTGAGTTTTATGACTTGCGAGGTGCTGATAGATAGTGCTTATACAGATGCAGATTGGTCAGGTTGTGTAGATGATAGAAAAAGTACAAGTAGTGGTGCATTATTTCTGGGTTGTAGATTGGTGGCTTGGTTGAGTAAAAAGCAAGATTCAGTTTCCTTATCTACTATTGAATCTAAGTATATTTCCGCATCATCTTGTTGTGCACAAGTGTTGTGGATGAAACATGCATTGAAAGATATCAGAGTAATATATGATGATCCTATTTATATCTTTTGTGATAATACAAGTGTAATTAACATTTCAAAGAATCCAATGATGCACTCAAGGACAAAGCATATATCTATTAGGTATCACTTTTTAAGAGAGAAGGTTGTAAAGAATGAAGTAAAACTTGAGTATGTACCTACGAAGGATCAGGTTGCCAACATATTTAAAAAGGATCTTCCTAAAGATACTTTTGAGTGTCTTTGAGAGAAGCTAGGGGTTATTTCCCCTCCTTTCTTGAACTAGATGCATATGGAGATGCATCAGTCTGATGGTTCTATGGATCTATCTCTCTTCTGGACTGATGTTTTGGTGGCTACCTCTCAGGGGGAGTAGGTAGTGTCATGTGTTGTCATTGAAAGATTATTTTATTCTTAATGTCAATGGGGAATTCAATGTAAAACATCTTTTGTATTTACCATTGATTTCAAAGAGGGACAGAAAGATGTGAAAAGGAAGAAAGTATCATGTGAAAAATATTATCTACTGAGGGGGAGAAAGAAAAATTATGGAAAGTGTGTTCAGAGGTGTTGTGTTGTCTTTGATGGTTTTTCACATCATGTGTTGCCATCGATGACAAAGGGGGAGATTTTTGCAAGTATGAAGATGTTGATACAAGAATTAAGGTGTTGTCATTGATGTCAACTAGTTAACTAGTTTTCAACTGGTTAACTAGTTTTCAACTAGTTGTTGTTGGCATTGATGTCATGGATAATGGTTACTAGCTATAGATGTCGAGGATATTGAGAAAATTGTAATGAAGGAAGGTTACAGGTATAGTGTTTGCTCCAGGTTTTGCTCTGAGATTTGCTCTTATGTTCGTGTGGTTCAGATATGTTGATCATGGTTGTTGGAAGTTGCTATATCCAATTTTCGGGTTTCTAAATCATTGTACAATGCGATATATGTTCACCAGTTGTGAACTGTGTTTCTCAGTGTCTCTGGATGAGGTCCAGGAGAAATGTAGTTGCTTTGTATTTCTTCTTGTTTGAGCTTTATGACTTGCGGTTTTGGAGATAGACTGATATGATCATGTTGAAGATAATTTTGTTGTCTTGTTCAACAAAATGTCTCTTTTTTTCAACCATCTCAATCAATTTTTCATAAATAAATTTGGATCATATGACCAACAATCCTCTATAATTTCTAGGCCTACATTTTCCAAATTCAATATCAAGAGATGTCCCACTTCTCTCTTATTAATTGTAACAACTCCAAAATAGAAGGGAAGATCATAAAATTCAATTTTCTTTCTTATGACGATAAATATAGAATCAATTACATTAAGTTTCTAGGAATATTCAATGGCTAAGATGTAGTTTGTGGGGGGCCTAGGGAAATTAATATGTTCCTCCTTCAAACATGTAACTAGATCATTGTGTATTATGCACCAAAGAACTAATCACAAGGAATTCAATTATTTATCATCAACCCTTTATAGATATTTCTTATTCTATAAACGATCTCTTCAAACTAAGAACATTAAGCACTAGAGTGAGAAAATTTTACAAAAATCCATAATAATTGGATTTTTTAGGAAAGAATAGATGTCCATGTAGACAATAGGATGACCTTTTTAGTATCTACTAACCTAACAACAATAGAGAGAGGCATGTGAGGCTGAAAAAAATTGGAATTATGATATAAAATTATATAAAGCAATAAATATGAATACCTAAATAATTTTTGTACCAAATGGGTAAGTTTATATTGCATCTTTCTTTTTATCACTTGTGTGAAATCCAATTTGCAAGATTGCTCACATGTGATGGTCTTGAGCTTTAAAAGATCACCCAATTGGAATTCATGCACACTTATATCATAGTCCAAGTCAAGTATGAAGTCTATCATGGAATAATTTTCTTGTACATATGATGTAAATAGAAACAAAGAAATGGGCAAAGCTTGAAGCTCAATATTATCATTTTCCAAGTGAAGATCTATATTCAAGAAGTTGAGCTATCAATTCCTCAGGTTCCATGTTCATTTCAAATTTTGGTGATTATAAATGAAATATTCTTAATTATATTTCAATTATAGCATATATTTAATGGCTTGGGCATTTATTATCAATTTAACTTTCTTCCCTTGAATTGTTCTTGTTCTTGCATCAAAAAAATTAGAGCAAGCTTTAATGGTTTATTAGAATGAGTGGACATTTGGGACCATATATTGTGCTAGGGTATATCTCCATACCCTAATTCTAAAAATTTATTTCTCTCTCATCCTCAACCAATTTATCATTCATTCATGTGTTCCCTCTCTTAGGTTATTTGTAGGTTTTGGTAGTAGAATATCAAAAATATAATCAACAATATCATATACAAGATATGGGTAAGTACACTTGCCTTCTTGACCATTTTTACATATGGGATATATGCTCTCATTTGAATAGTTCTACAACATATGTTTTATTATATTTAAATTATGGAGGAAGCACCTAAGGTGGTTTGGAAGAGGAACTCCTTTTCTTCTTTGTAATTTTGATATGTGATATTTCCTCCTATAAATTCACCTTCTTTTGTATAATACCTTAGTGAAGCACCCAGATGTTTGTAAAAAGTGAAAAAGTAAGTATATTTCATAGGTGCATAATGATGCTTCTCTTGTATACTTGATGCTCAATTTTTAGCCATAACCTATAGGTAGGAACTTATCTTCTGACAAGGTTCATTAACCATAATAAATAGATTTTTTACTTTTAGTGTCACTTCCCATGTTTGGGAAATCTTATCAACTGTAACTCCTAATTTTTTGCATCATTTATTCATTTATGATAGTACACTACATTTAATATCTATTAATGGGTAGCTAACCTATCTTTCAAATGATGTTTTCAAAACTTAAGATAAATATGATCATTATTAGGTGAGTGCACTAGTCTAGATAAGTGCTTAATATGTTCAAGATGAACTTATTGAATGCTAACTAGGAACCATGTTTTGTGTATGATTTCTTGGTATGATACATTGATGTGTTATATGATTTGAATGTGTGTTATGAAAAATATTTTATCTTGCTTAAGTGGTTCATCTTACACATGGGAATATATCCATGTGATGTAATAAGAAATGAGCTTAAAAGATAATCACTATTTATGTGTTTGTACTTCACACTTTTGGATTATCAATTGGTTACTGATTAGCCCTAGGAATGTCTAGTTATTGGCTTTAGTTTCATGTTTTTATCTCATTTTTATAAACTTCAAAAGATATTTTCAAACATTTTTCATGTACTTTAAATTATTTTAAAGCATTTTAAGGATGATATATTATATTAATGAATAGGTGTGTGAACTTTGAATGTCTCTGATATTTAGTAGAATTTTATGATTAATCATAGTTGCTAATAATGAAAAATTCCTTAAGGGATAAAACTAACCTATGTAGTGAGGAACCTATCAACCTGCAGCAAAAGGATTCTCAACCTACAATGGAAGGATGATAGCTCAACACAACCAGAGGAATCAATTAGCTACAATACATGCATATTTCTATAATATGATGTAGTTGATGGTTTTAGGAGGTGAACACAGATATCTATGTGTCACTCCACCTTTTCAATAAACTATGGAGGAAGAAGTTTTTCTAAATTAGTAAGGATAGCTTGAGAATGAAGATCATTCCTCAAGTAAACATCTATTTCCTCCTATTATAGCATTATATGAATGCTTAGGATTTTTTGAGTTTTGTGAGGATTTTTAGGGTTTTCTGAATGTTTCAAGGCTTTTTTAGGTATTTTGAATGTTTTCTATTATTTTTGGTTTTTTTCATTTTCAAATGTTTCTGTGTTTTCTGAATATTTGAATGTTTTGGGATTTTTCAAGATGTTTTGATGTTTTTGGATTTTCAAAATATTTGGATGTTTAGGGTTTTCTAGAATTTCAACCAAGAACCTAACCTAAAGACATATCCTAGGGGCCTTGGGGGCTAATCATAGATTAGTCTTGCCTACGTTATACACGTAGAGACCACGTAGTTCGACTAACTTGACTCATTTACAAGACAAAGATATGAACAGACGAGAGACAATAGTTAATTACAACAGACTGCTAAAGGACTGACCTAGGGTGTCTCGGGGGCACATCAATGATGGCCTTGCCTATGTTCAAGCTTAGAGATGATACGGTTCAACAAAGAGACACTATTTTTTGGATTTTTGATGTTCAAAATTTTTAGGGATTTTGATGTTTTTTGGATGTTTTGGATTTTAGCCTTTGCAATTTTCTGAATATTTTTTGATTTTCGCTATACAGAATTTTGCAAATGTTTTTGGATTTTCTGGATAAGATTTTATGAATTTTTTTGGTGTTTTCTGATAATATTTTAAGGAAAACGATACTTAGATCACGATGTTGATGTCACGTTGTGAGATATAAGACATGGATCAAGAGTTATTTGAAAACAAGAGTGTAATAACCTGCCCCCAGTATTTAGCAATGCTTCATAGTGCAATGGACAACCAAGATAGGTAATTTATATGTGAAGAGTTTGACAGAGTTTTATCATGCTAGATCCGGGCTATGGGACTTCACGAGATAAAATGGTAAAGAGCTTGTCAAAATTTTTCCATGAGTAGAGTTGAAGTATACGTCGAATCTTTGTCAATATCAAGATAAAGTGGAATATCTGGATAAATTTGGATTGGATGGATGGAGGGAACATTGGTTTTATCATGACAAGGATGAGATGCTTATGTACGAGAAGGATCATAGACACTTGATTCTACTCATGACACTTGTTTGCCAGGTTTTCATCATAGTACTTGCCGAAAGTGCTACCGTAGTGGTTTTCATTAGAGGATGATTTTTATCTTTACTATTTTCAATCTGTGACAGATTTTTGGAACCTAAAATGCTTGCTCTAGCACTTCTAGGGTTTTTCACCTAAAAGGAGAGACATTTAGGTCCAAAATGCTTATGTAACACTCAATTTAGGATGTATGCAATGTGATATGATGTAAATGATCTTAACTAAATGCAATTGACTGATTAAAATGAACTAAAATGAATGAAAAAGTGTAATTTAAGCTATGTTTGAAAACACATTGTGATATGAAAACAACTATGAAAATGAAGAAATTATGTAGAACATAAGGTACAGGGGTAAATATGAGTACACCTGGATGAAATATGAGCTTTCTGGAGTGTTTGGAATGCTGATGAATTTTACTGATATTTTACAGTGGGACTCATTCATCCAGGATGGCGAATCAGTCCACCTACTGGTGAAAAACTGCCAGGAGCTAATTTCTGTCTGTCGGGATATGAAATCTGACAAAGTTCAAGTTTCCATTCCTAAGGTGGGGCTCATTCGCCATAGCTGGTGAATCAATCCTCTCCCAAATTTCTAAAAAAATAGGAGACAACTCTGCAACACTAGATCTGGGAATGTCTGCTTGTCGGGTTGCTGAAGTCAAATATGCAGAAAACAGACAAATAAGTCTCTCCAAGCTTGAATTTGACTTAAGTTGAATTGAAGTGCCTAGTTGACATGAAAATCAATCTTCAACACCTTATAACCTATCAAATCTACAAACAAAAGGCTACAAATACACAAGCAAAAGGGGAAAAATGATTAGGGTTAGTGAATAGGGGTTTGCCTTGGTCAAACCCCACTTTTGGTAATTTAACCCTTGAAAAGATAATGAAATGCAAGAGAAAGATAAAGTAATGACATGCAAATGATATCAACTCACCTAACTCTTGATCTTGTAATTCTGAAGTAATGTCAATGGCTACTTCAAAGTGCTTGAAAAGTGCTTTAATTGTTGATGTAAGATGCTTGAATGCTTGAATGTATAGGTGGATAAGTGAATTTGATAATGGGATTTGAAATGAGATGAAAATCACTTATTTATACAATTATTGTGCCTTACTATCCATTCATACCTCATCACA
>VDFB02127854.1:0-11211 GCA_007258455.2 Sequoia sempervirens
ACTCTGCCAAAGATTCAAGATAAAGCAACATTGGTCCTCCATTTACTTCCCACAAGGAAATGGTCAGGCAGAGGCTTCAAACAAAACCATTCTCAAGATTTTGCACAGAACAGTTCATAAGAATGGTAGAGGCTGGCACCTACAGATAAATCCGGCCCTATGGGCCTATAGAACGAGTATTCGTACTCCAACTGGGGCTACTCCTTTTGCCCTCACATACGGCGCTGAAGCAGTGTTACCTTTAGAGGTTGAGATTCCATCACTTCGGGTCTCTCTCAAAGGTCTAGTTACAGATGAACACTATCGCGCCATGAGATTGCAAGAATTGGAACTTCTTGATGAGAAGCGTAAAGTATCATTTGACCATATGAGGGTCTATCAAAAGCGGATGTCCAAAGCCTTCAGCAAAAAGGTTCGCCCTAGAGAATTCCAAGTAGGAGATCTTGTCCTGCGAGAGAATCCTAAGAACCAACAGAATCGAGAACAGAAGGGCAAATTTGAACCTAATTGGCTTGGACCCTACATCATCACAGCAGCTTTTGGCACAGGTGCCTATCTACTATCTATTGAAGAGGGGGAGTAGCTCCCTGAGCCTATCAATGTTTTGCACCTGAAGAAGTTCTATCCTTGATGCCCGTTCTGTCTGGGGGCATCCTTTGTATATAATTATGATCCTGAAAAAAGTTCCAAAAAAATTTGATATATGATACTGAAAAAAGTTCCAAAAAAATTGATATATTGTCAAAAATCCAAAATAAAATAAAATAAATTAAATTAAATTAAATTAAAATTAAATAAAATTAAAAAATTAAAAAAAATTCTTCCAAGTGGGTGAAAACTGGAAGCAGTATGCAGGGAGGCCTTTGCATCCTGACCCTGTACTTTGTCCATCCACCGACCTTAGCCTTTCCTCCATCATGCCTTGTCCATGTGCCTTGGTTTTGGAGGTGGTCTTTGTCTTTGTCTAGGGGCATCACTGTTTTAGCTTTGGTCTCTTGGATATGCTTGTCTTTAGGACACCTCGCAAACAGTGTTTTTCAACACTAACCCAACTGTGTTTTTCATCACAACCCCTGACATCGTGTGTTTTTCAACACTTATCAGTTTGGTCTTATCTAGTTCGGTCATGTGATCTTACCTACTTGCAAGCATTCGATCCTTATCCTCGGAACTCAGTATTAGTTTACACACTTAAAAATTTTTAATTGCAACACTTAATGCTTGAGATATGCCATGATCTTTTCTTTGTGTGCTGACTGATATTGATTTTCGTTGAGTGTCCTTGTCTAATAAGTCTCTCCGTGATGCATAGCTAGAGGACTTGGGGCATGGGGCATGTTTTTATTTGCTTTCTGCTTGTGGGTGTTGTCTTGAACCTCTTCAGTGTCTCTTGTTGTCTCCTTGACACACTTAAGAGATTTATGGCATCATCCTTGAATGTTTTGCACAACCATTCTCATGGTAATCTTGGCATTTATGTCTTGATGCGAGCGTGGTTTTGCGACATTAAATTGGGTAAGCTAACATTGTAGTCATCTTGACCTTCATGTCTTTGATGCTCATGTTAGAATCTTTCCACATTCCAAGCTGATATAAATCACATTCATATCTTCATAGTTGTGTTTGTGACTAGTGATGATTGTGTGATTGTCCGATGTCCGATAATAATGGCCCAATGATGAAAATAAGTTCTCTTACATTCTCTAATGAATGATGAACACACAAAAACCTATGTTACCCTATTGCAAGTACACCTTTGCATTTTCATGTAGCTTGCATTATTTAGACTTCATGTTAATTTGCACTTTTAGGCTGTATTATGGGTTTGAGAGGGTTTTCTTCATCTTTCTTGTGGATTTTTCATCAACTATGATCACATTCTTCATTTCCTTATCTTCTTTCATGATCTCAATCGAAATTCCCCATCTTAAATAGTTGATTGATTTTGATGCATCCTCTTTATTGAGGCATATTCTCTTCCTTCTTTCCATTTCTTTCCATTTCTTCCAAACTTCTATCTTCCATTCGATTTCACCCCACTTCTTTTCTTCTAATTCAACCTTAGGGCATAATTTTCTTGTTGATCTACCTAGGTTCTGTGATTTTTATATTTTTCATCTTACATCAAGAACCCTATCTTTTGTTTGATTTGATCAAATTTTTCAATTTATTATTTCTCCTCTATCTCATTTCGATTTCGATCACGAGGGGGCAGTACCTATCAAACTTCAATCCTTGATTCAGCTTTATCAATTTATCATTTGCTTCTCTTGGGGAAACCTTGCTTGAGATTCTTATCTCTCACTTTGGATGTGATCCCGAATCGACCTCATGTTCAAAGGCCTTTTGTTTATGTTTGTCCAGATGTGATCCGAATTCGACCCTCATCACGGAGGTTGTTTGTGATCGAGTAAGTCTCCTGCTACCAACTTCGTTGCTTTATTTGCATGTGATCGAGTCGACCTCACATTAGTCAAAGAGAACTTAAATGTATGCAACCCTAAAATGAATACCCTAGACTTTCAGGCCCTATTTATTTAATTTGTCAGCATCGCTTTGAGATCAATGATTGTAGCATTTTTTCAAATCCAATTTCTTAATCCAATTCATAGCTATTTCAAATGTTTCCAATTTTTCTAAAAGGTTTGAATGCTTCATTAATTTTATTTAAATCAAAGAAATAAAATCCCTTTTAATAAATAAAATAAATGTTATTTAATTGAAGTTAATATTAGCAAATAAAATGATGCTATTTAATTAAATCTATTTTTTAATTAAGTAATTTTATTTTTATTTTATTAATAAACAAAATTTCTAGAATTACATAATCTTATTTTATTTATTAAAGAGATATTATATCATCTTAAATTAAATAAAATAAATGAAATATCCTCTCAAGAATATCTGTGATGAAAAAAGGGGAAACAAATCGGTTAAAAGGAAATAAACTAAAAAGAATTCCAATCAAGATTTGTTTCTATTTTTTCCTATTTATGCCACATTATACGGTGCCTTCAATTCCACTTTTTGCCCTATAAAATGAGCCTCATTCTCTGTTTCAAGAATCAATTTTACATCGGACTTACATGCACACAAGTTTTGAATTTTATCTGAGATTACATTAGTTTGATTATATAAGCATCTTATTTTAAGAGCATATAGTTTAATATTACATTTTAGCTTAATCTTCATAGTAGATTAATTTGCAAAATAATTCATTTATGACATTGCATGTAGATTAAGTTTCATTTCAATAAATTAGTTTGGTTTATTACATTTTACAGCCATTTAGATTAGTTTTTATTGTTGCATTGCAAGAACAGGATTCATGGAGATTGGCATTCTTGCTTCTCCTCTTTGAATCTCTCGTTCCGAGATTGTATTTGCAGAGGTAACAGGGTTAATCTGAGGGCCACAATATCAATCGCTGCTCTTCTTGGATAGAGAGCTGTGAATCGATTTGCAAGGACTCATTATTGAGTATCCTTGCATGTAAGGATTCACAGAAGTATAACATATTTTCAGTTATACAATCACAAGATAATCCTTGGTAAATTTGCATGCTTACTATATCCATCCATCCACGCACCTATCCAAGCATCCACCCATGACATTCCATACATTTGCTGGTGTGTGCGGGAGAATCTTACATCTTGCTTTGGGAATAAATCTTGATCTATATCTTCCAACTTATGTAGTGATCTAAACATTGGAAAACATGAAATCAAATTGGTCAAAGAATTTGTGAGCCAAAAATCCAAATCACTAGCCCATGGCATATTTTCATGAGAAGATGTTCCTTATCAAGTTTTATCTTTCATCAAACATCAATCCAAATAATCAATATTAGTTGCATCTAATTTGCACGTCAACACCACATCAAATCATTCAAACAACTTTTTTTCCAAACCAAGCTTCATCAATCTTGATCAAATCAAATCCAATCAATCCATCATCATCTTAGGATATCCTTCCCAATCCTCATGTTGCTTAACACTATCCTTGCATTGTTGTGTATCCTCAACAATGTTATCATCATCAATCCATTGATTCGATCAATCAACCTTAGCTTGGTTTTCAACAAAATCCCAAAACAAAGCACTAATATCATAATGCATATCCATATCCAAATCATCAAAATCATGTGAAAATCCAAAAAAATTCAAAACATATCAAAATCTGAAAACACTCATAAAAGTCAAAAAAATGTCAAAAACATGTTATTCAAACTACGTCCTCTTCGACTTCATTAGGAAAGGCTAATCTTTGATCATCTTTTTGAGACATAAATCAAAACATTCATAAAATCTCAAAAACACAAAACATTAAAAAACCCCAAAAAATCCAAAACATTCATAAAATCTAGAAAATCCAAAACATTTGAAATTTTGGAAAATCAAAACATTTGAAAACACAAAATACCAAAAACAGCCTCAAAACATTTCAAAAATTCAAAACATCCAAATATTTGAAAAAAAACCATCCGTCTCATCTCGCTTTCACCTCCAATAATCTCATCCATAATAAACAAATTATCACACTCACCCTTTGGCAATACAAATAGAAACAACCACAACAATTAGCAAAAGCAAACTTCAAATACAAAATTAAAATCGAAACAACAAACTTTTAAATGCAAAATCAAACTCTTGATCATTCGCAAACATGTCAGTCAACCTTATATCAATAGCCTTTCAAACAACCTATCAAATTTCCACCATCCACTAACATGTCCTAGGATGCATCCTTCCTACAATGGGCATTATTTTTGGAAAAATCACTTTGGATTCTTACCCTAATCAAAACAAATCCCTTTGGCTAGAGGTATGAAGAACATTGACTTGTTTGTGTACTTGATCTTTTCTTTTTGATCTATCTTATTGTGCTCATTCCAGTGACCTTGCATTAATGTCTTATCAAAACAATCTAGAGAGAAAGGAATGGAGCATTGATCATTATTTTTTTCCTGTTGTGCTTGTTGGATGTTCTTGTAATGTAACTTGGCAAATACTTCTTTGTTACGTATGTATGGAGGGTGTTTTGGGTAGCTTGTTGACTATTGCATTGATAGGTTACACCTTTCCATATTTTGGTCTGAGATGTTTGAAACTTCTGAAGTGCATCCTTTTTATTTAATTAAATCTCTAAATTCATTCTAAATTAAATTAAATAAACTAATCCTTATTTGATTTAATCTAGCACCATCCTCTTTCATTAAATAAATCAAATCTTATTTAATTAAGTCTAAAATCATTTTATTCTCATTCCTGATATATTTAAATCCTAAAATCTAAATCAAACTGTCAACTCAGCTAAATTCTATCTTAATTAATGAAATCTTGATTAATGCTAATCTTAATCCATCAAATCCTCTAGCTTTTGCAACTTGCTCATGAAAATCATTTTAATTGATTTATTCAATTTCTATTTACTTTAAATAAGGCATCCAAAAGGGAATATTCTCTAAGTTTGAAAAATACCTCCAAAAGGGTTTGTACATCCAACAAGGCATTTAAATCTCTTACATGTCCTTTTCTTGATCCAAGTGATATTAACTCCATCTTTCATCTCATCTTTCAAGCCATCTTTTGAATTTCAAATTTCCCCCTCTTTGCACATTTCCCAAAATGTACTCCATGTCTCTTCAATAGCATGTTGGCAAGTGGCACTTGGTCATTGGTTGGTGTTTGATCCCACATTCATCCATTTTTCCTCATCCTCCATCACTCTCTTCTATAAATAGAAGGCTCTTTTGCTAATTTGGGATACACAATCCTCCATAATCTTAGGCATTTAATCCACAACTTAGAGCAAAGTTACTATCTTCATATTCGGAGAAAATTCATCCATTTCCATAGCATTTTTCCATCATTATAGCTAGGTTATTGTAGATTTCATCAAGGAAGCACATTGTTCATCATCATCAAGTGGATCAATCTTCATCAAGCTTGCAAAGTGGTGCAGGAGAACCTATTTGATCACATGCCTCCATGAGTCCATATTGAGTAATTTGTTCCATTTTTATGTTTTGATATTTTAATAAGCCCAAGAGGCCATCTTTGTGGTGTTATAGGTCCTAGGATGTTGTTCATTTCTCATATATTGTAAAAATTGTCAAAAGTGCAAAATTAGGTAGATGAAATGTCATTAAAGTGTTTTGTCAACAAACTAATCAAAAGGTGGTTGCAAATAGTTTGTTTTGGTTGAAAATGTATAAATGAACCCTCCAAAACTCGAATTGGGGGTTGGAGACATTATTTTTGAAGTTAAATGAATGGCAACCTCAAGTTTGGTATGCATTTTCTGATTTTTACATTGTTACCAGATTGAAGTTGTGATTTTTACGGCTTGGTATGGACTCAAATGATAGAGTATCATATATTTATGGAATGATCTCTATTTCTAGTTTCCAATTCTTTTTGTCTCATTGAATTTTATCAAATTTTGTGGAAGATATGATTATTTTGGTGAGACTACCTATTCTAACAATATTGTGCAGAATTTACAGTCTAAAGAAGTGTGATGGTACGGAATATAAATTCTATATTTTGGATTTGAAACCAAATATATTTTGTTACCATGTTAATCTACTTTCATTTTCTTCAAGTCTCATGGATTTTCATGGAGAATTGAATAAGATATGGCCATTTTTGTGAAGACAGTTTGTTCAGAAAACGTTTTTCAAAATTTGTAGATAAAAAATATGTTGGTACGACCTTGTATGGAATAGTATTGACCTGAAACCTAGATGAATGGAAAGAGAATGGTGTTGTAACAAAACTTTATTTTTGTCAGAAAAATTGGTGATGCCTTTTGAGTGGTCAAACAAGACCATTTCTAAAAACTGTCATTTTCTGTATGAGTTCCTATCACTGCAGCAAGTTTGTTGAAATCAGTTATATGCATTGTTTATATTTTGTTGATCATGTGTGGCTTTTTTCATGACATATACATCATTCCAAATATGTTTTCAAGTTTTTGAGTGTTTGAACCCTTGCCTCTGCATCAGTTGGTATCAGAGGCAGGTTATTAATCCAAAACACTCATTTATAACACATGTTATTAAACATTGTATATCACATTGGAAACATAACTATGGCAGCCCACAATTTATTTCCATGAACAGTCATTAATAACTTCTACAAAATAAATAATGAAGTCAATCCCTCTGGTGAGATTGAAGCAAACATAGTTATATACTCTTCCTCAAATTCTTATGAAGATCCAATGGTCGAAATGAAAGTTATTATATTTTTCCCAAAACTACAAACCCTAGGTAGGGTTCAGACCTGCCCTCACAAAAATGTTCATAACTCATTCAAATCTTAATTAAATTTGATGAGACTTGAAGAAAATGAAAGTAGATTCACATGGTAACAAAATATATTTTGTTTCAAATCCAAAATATAGAATTTATATTCCGTACCATCACACTTCTTTATACTGTAAATTCTGCACAATATTGTTAGAATAGGTAGTCTCACCAAAATAATCATATCTTCCATAAAATTTGATAAACTTCAATGAGACAAAAATAATTGGAAACTAGAAACAGAGATCTTTCCATCAATATATGATACTCTATCATTTGAGTCCATACCAAGCCGTAAAAATCACAACTTCAATCTGGTAACAATGTAAAAATCAGAAAATGCATACCAAACTTGAGGTTGCCATTCATTTAACTTCAAAAATAATGTCTCCAACCCCCAATTCGAGTTTTGGAGGATTTATTTATACATTTTCAACCAAAACAAACTATTTGCAACCACCTTTTGATTAGTTTGTTGACAAAACACCTTAATGACATTTCATCTACCTAATTTTGCACTTTTGACAATTTTTACAATATATGAGAAATGAACAACATCCTAGGACCTATAACACCACAAAGGTGGCCTCTTGGGATTATTAAAATCTCAAAACATAAAAATGGAACAAATTACTCAATATGGCCTCATGGAGGCATGTGATCAAATAGGTGCTCCTGCACCAAACTCCCGAGGGCAAAAGAATTCAAGCCCCTTTGAATTATCTTCTTCCTAGTCTTCCAGTTACTTTGCACCTTGTCCTTTGTATTTTCAATCAGATTTTGTCTTTTCTTCCTTTTGTTCTTCTTATGCCTTCTTCTATCAAGCATCCCTGCAACTTGGAAGTCCCAAAACTCTATCATATCATCAAACACTTCACTTTGTCCTTCATAATCTGCACATACATAATCCAAAGAAAAATTAGAAACAAAATATAGAGACCTTGAGGTCTCCTCCTTGTCTTCTTGTACTTCAAATTCCTCTTCACCCATAACCAACTTATCCAATCTGGAAACCAATTCACTTGAAACCTCAATGTCCTTGTTTTCTTCTACCTTGATGAGTTCTTCTTTCTCTTGTTTGACTTTTCCATCACCAACCTTACTATTCCATTCTTCTTCAATGGCTAAATATTGTGCCCATAAATCTTCTTCTTCATCTTTGACTGAATTTGCTGCCTTCTTTTGTTTTCTTTGTTTCTTCATAATCTTCTTTATAGGCCAAACCATCTTCCTTTTCAATGTCAAATTCCAACTTGTATCTTGTTTCATCATTTGTTCCATCTTCATCATGGATTCTTGGAACTCTTCTTCAAGTCTTTTCAATTCTCCCTTCAACTCAGCAATCTCTTTGTCCATCTTCTCTTGCCTTATCCTTTTCTTTCTTTCCTTCTTTCTCAACTCTTTTTCCTCTCTTTCCTTCTTTCTTGAATCCTCAGCCTGCAAATATCTTTCCAATCTTCTCAACAAATCCATCTCCACAAGCAAGTCTCTCCTTGCTTCCACTTTACTTTGCCACACCTAGGCAATCAGGTTTCTTCCTCAACCTACACAACACACAACCACAAACACCAACACAAAACCAACAAACTTCACCAGCCCATATCTTTTCTAGGCTCTGATACCAATTTGATGCAGAGCTATGAGGATTCACAAAACATCACACAAACCTTCAACAATAATCCAAAACAATCTTTTTATAACACATGTTATTAAACATTGTATATCACATTGGAAACATAACTATGGCAGCCCACAATTTATTGCCATGAACAGTCATTAATAACTTCTACAAAATGAATAATGAAGCCAATCCCTCTGGTGAGATTGAAGAAAACATAGTTATATACTCTTCCTCAAATTATTATGAAGATCCAATGGTGGAAATGAAAGTTATTATGTTTTTCCCAAAACTGCAAACCCTAGGTAGGGTTCAGACCTGCCCTCACAAAAATGGTCATAACTCATTCAAATCTTAATGAAATTTGATGAGACTTGAAGCAAATGAAAGTAGATTCACATAGTAACAAAATATATTTGGTTTCAAATCCAAAATATAGACTTATATTCCGTACCATCACACTTTTCAGACTGTAAATTCTGCACAATATTGTTAGAATAGGAGTCTCACCAAAATAATCATATCTTCCACAAAACTTGATAAAATTCAATGAGACAAAAATAATTGGAAACTAGAAACAGAGATATTTCCATCAATATATGATACTCTATCATTTGAGTCCATACCAGGCCGTAAAAATCATAACTTCAATCTGGTAACAATGTAAAAATCAGAAAATGCATACCAAACTTGAGGTTGCCATTCATTTAACTTCAAAAATAATGTCTCCAACCCCCAATTCGAGTTTTGGAGGGTTTATTTATACATTTTCAACCAAAATAAACTATTTTCAACCATCTTTTGATTAGTTTGTTGACAAAACACCTTAATGACATTTCATCTACCTAATTTTGCACTTTTGACAATTTTTACAATATATGAGAAATGAACAACATCCTAGGACCTATAACACCACAAAGGTGGCCTCTTGGGCTTATTAAAATCTCAAAACATAAAAATGGAACAAATTACTAAATATGGCCTCATGGAGTCATGTGATCAAATAGGTGCTCCTACACCACAAAGGAGTTGGGAAAGGGCCAATTTCCACATCAAATTGGCATGAATTCCCCCATGGGGTTGATAGTTTGCATGCTTAAATAGGATTTAATAGATTTTCTTGTTTTGTTCATTTCTTTCCTATTTTGAGCATTGCAGATGAATTGCATGTGGAATCTTAGTTCTAACTTGCATATGAATCTAATATTGTGTTTGTTTGATATGTTTGTGTAGGTCTAGGATTGGGGTTCACACATACTCATCTTCTTCTCTTTATTTCTTCTTTATATTGAGTGAGTATGTGGGCCTGACCCCAACTTTTCTTAAATTTTTACAAAAATCATCAATCCATTGTTAAGTCTACATCATAACTTGTTCATAAATTTCCTCAATGGTCATTATCTCTCTACTCTCATAATTTGGATCTATAATGGGTTCATCATAGACCTTGGTTGAGTTATAAACTAGATTCAAAACGTCTCCATCATCTTCATCCAACTTATCTAGAATGTCATCGAGCTCGAGAATTTGTGTTGATTGCAATGATAATATTTGATATGATATTTGTCTTACTATGCACTCACCATTACAATTGAGCCAAAATTATTCTAAATGATAAACATGGGTGTGCTTGCTGCCCATCCCCATGGAAATATTCCCCTATGGATCATAGTTAGTTCTTTGGAGTGTAATGAACTCCAATTTATACATATTTAATTCATCTTCACACACATCATCTACTTTAGTTGCATTGCACCTATAATTACCCATTATGATGGGAAATTTGATAGAACTTCTTGTATGTTCCACACTGAAAAGAGCATCAGACGACTTCATCTGTCTCACCAATTCCAATAATAACATATTATCAGTAGGGTACCTAAGCAACATGAAGGGATATCCTTAAAACCCTTCCACCTTGATGTAGGTAAATGTATGAAACTAAATGTGCTAACCTCTAACCTTCATGGTAATATTTTGTGCTTCTAGAGACAACCTTTTAGTTTTTTCACCCTCCATTATTTTTACTAGCTTCATGGAAAACAAATCATTGACTCTTTGATAATGCCACCTATATTCAAGAATAGTAATTTGGGGTAAATGAGCATATATCAAACTATTCTCTGGATCTCTACCTAGGGTACCAACTCTATTCAACCCTTGTTTATTTGTACTTATGGCACATGAATAAATCACATATGAGGACATATAAAACCATCAAACTGCAGGAATGCCTTCATCTGATCATGTAGCCAATCACTAATAAAACTTCCCCAGTGCA
>VDFB02127855.1:0-25607 GCA_007258455.2 Sequoia sempervirens
TAGGTCATGGGTCTATCACTAGATACGATGAATTCTCCAATAGATTCATTGAAAGCTTCGAGAAGAAGGACCCAGAAGTGCACTTTAGGGAGTTGGCACAGTTGAGACAATATGGCACTGTGGATGCCTACATAGCTGAGTTTCAAAGACTTTCAGTTATGGTCACTGGAATCACAGAGAGAAGGTTAGTAATCCTATTCACTGAAGGATTGACGGAGCCAATCAAGGGTTGGATCAAAGCTTTTGATCCACCGTCCCTACAAGAAGCAATGAAAAAAGCTAGAAACATGGAGTGGGCTGCTCCCAAAGCTAAGTTCCATTCCAAACCAGCTTTTCACAAAGGAGATAGAGGGAAAAGTTTCATCAGAAGCCTCATCATAAGGAGTTTAAACCACAGAAACCTCATGGCTCAAGATTGGATCCAGAGACTATCAATGAACTCCGTAGGAAAGGTTTATGTTTCCGTTGTTGGGAAAAATGGTCACAAGATCATGTGTGCCCCAAAGGAGCTAAGATTCATCAAATTGAGTTCTATACAGCTGATGAAAGCAATTCTGATTTTTCTGATCAGCAAGCTGATTTTGAGGACAGCGATGAAGAAAATACTCCAGAAGAGTCTGAAGGTGAAAAAGAAAGTGGTGGTACATTGGCTCAACTTTCGAGCTTCCAAAAGAATGAGTCCTTTAAAGTTCGTGGGATGATCAAAGGGCAACGTATTGTTGCTCTAATTGACACTGGTGCAACACATAACTTCATAGACGAAGTTGTGGTGGCAAAGAAAGGATTGCAAACAGAAGACTTTGAAGGGTTTAGAGTTATGGTTGCGGATGGGTTTCACATCTCATGCACCAAGAGGATTCCGAACATGTCAATGCAATTGGGCAATTACGAAGTCAAGGATGACTTCTATGTGGTCAATATTGGAGATACGGATGCTGTCCTTGGCATTCAATGGCTGCAATCTCTTGGAGAGATCTCTCTAAATCTGCAAACTATGGAGTTGAAGTTTCAATCCGATGGGAAGAAGGTGGTGTTGAGAGGAATGTCAAATGGTGGCCCTCAGATTGTATCATTCAAGAGGATGGCGAAGTTGATACGTCATGATCAAGTGGAATGGGCTGCTGAGTGCATGATTCTTCCAGCGAGTCTAGCTGAAACTAAAGTAGAGCATCCTCCTGATATCCAATCTTTACTCACCAAAAAGAGTAAAGTGTTTGCCGATTTACCTCCTGGACCTCCTCCTGATCGAGGTTCAGAACACATCATAGAGCTCAAGGAAGGAGCTAAACCGGTGATCACAACTCCATACCGGTATCCAAAGAGGCAAAAGGATGAGATCGAGAAGAATATCCGAGAACTCTTGGAGATGGGTTTCATACGACCAAGCAAGAGCCCCTTTACTTCTGCAGTGGTTCTTGTAAAGAAGAAGGATGGTACCATGCGCATGTGCGTGGACTATCGTGCTTTGAATCAAAGCACTATCAAGAATAGGCCTGTTCGAATAAGATGGGCTCATTGATGGGCCCCATAGAAGTAAGTTCTTTCGAAGATTGATGCGGTCCGGTTACCATCGGAATCTGAATGAGGGAATTCGGATGTAAAAGAGCCTGGCTTTGAGGATGCTATGTGTTTAGTTTCTTAGTCATGCCATTTGGGTTGACTAGCGGCTGGAAGCAGCACTGAGTCTTGCGCCAATGAGCAGGCAATCTTCGAATGGGATTCTGAAGGTTTATTATGATATTTTGATGACATTTTGATCTACAACTAAGGCATTAGGAGGATCACCTCCAAGCACTTGGAGGAGATCTGGAAGTATCATGGAATACGAGAACTTGTTTTACTAAAACCTCCAAATGAATTTGGAATAGTGTGATTGTGTACCTTAGCCATGTCCCGGTCGAGGGAGGGTGGATCGGAGAAGATCAAAAGCGATGTGGTTGATTTGGCCCACCAGTTGGCTTCAGTTGAAAGGTTTTGGGCCTTTTGTGGTTTCTATGGCGGAGGTTTGTTAGGGTATTCTGAATGCGGCTCCCTTACTGATCTCACCAAGAGAACCTTTGTTTGGTCAGAAAAGGCTCAAGTTGTGTTTGACAAATTTAAGAAGATCATGAGCTCGTGCCCAGTTTTGGCTATCCCTGATTTCTCTAAGCCATTCGAGCTGCAGTGTGATGCATCGGGTGAAGGAGTTGGTGCTGTCTTGATGCAAGACAAACACCCTATTGTGTTTGAAAGCCGGAAATTAAGGGGTGTGGAAAGGTCATATTCAATTTATGACAAAGAAATGCTTGCCATTATGCATGCATTAGCCAAGTTCCGACAGTACTTGGTGGGGAATAAGTTCGTGGGTAAAACAGACCACAATAGCCTCAAGCATTTTATGCACCAGAAGGATTTAAATGAGAGGCAACAGAAATGGGTGAGTAAGCTTCAAGCTTACGACTTTGACATTGAATATGTCGAAGGGAAAAATAATGTCGTGGCCGATGCTCTCTCCAGAAGGCCTCATCTTAGCTCATTGTGTGAGCTTACTGCAGATTGGAGAGACATGTTGCTTGCTGATTATGCAAAAAATCAGTTTGCAACCAGCATTCTGGAAGGTACTTTCCATGATGAAAAGTACCAAGTGGTTGAGGGTTTGATTCAGTATAAGGGTAGAATCTTTCTGGTAGCCGATTCTAAGCTCAAGAAGAAGATTCTTTTGAATTTTCATGACATTCCAGTTGCTGGTCACCAAGGGTTTTTTAAGACCTATAGGCAGATCCGAGAAAGGTTTTCTTGGAAAGGTTTGAAGAGGGAGGTTCAACGTACATTCAGGAATGTCCTGTTTGTCAAGCAAATAAAAATGAGCACACATTGCCAGCCGGTTGCTGCAACCACTTCCAATTCCCAATCAAAAATGGGAAAGCATTTCAATGGATTTCATCACTGGGTTGCCCAAGGCCCAAGGGAAGGATTGCATTTACGTGGTAGTTGACAGATTAACCAAGTTTGCTCATTTCTTTGCCATTACCAGCACTTTTTCTGCAGCCCAAGTTGCAGATTTGTTTTTTCGAGAAGTGTTTAGGCTTCATGGGTTGCCAAAGAATATTGTAAGTGATAGGGGCAGCAAGTTCCTAAGTACCTTCTGGCAGGAAGTTTTCAGAATGAGTGGTACTGTGCTCACTCCAAGCACAAGTTATCACCCTCAAACTGATGGGCAAACAGAAGTGGTGAACAAGTGGTTGGAAGGCTACTTGAGAAATTATGTGTCCGAACAGCAGAAAGCTTGGGTTAAGTGGCTGCATATAGGCGAGTACTGCTACAACTCTACCTTCCATATGTCAATCAAAATGTCTCCTTTCTTGGCACTTTATGGATATGAAGCACCCAGCTTTGCAGATTTGGTGTTTGGTGACAGCAAAGCACCATTAGCCAAGGATTTGTTGCAGCATAGTCAGGACATAATGAGATCTTTGAAGGATAATTTGCAGATTGCACAAAATCAGCAGAAGTTGTATGCTGATCAGAAGCGTGTAGAGCATTCTTTTGAGGTTGGGGATATGGTCTATCTCCGCTTACAACCTTACAGACAGTCAACTCTCAAGAAGAGTGGAGCTGAGAAGCTCAAACCTCGCTTCTATGGGCCGTTTAGGGTCATCAGAAGGGTTGGGGCTGTAGCTTATGAATTAGAGCTACCTTCAGATAGCAGAGTGCATAACGTCTTCCACGTGTCTCGCCTCAAGAAGGCACTTGGACACAATGTGGTTGCTTCTTCACAGTTGCCACCGTTGGACGAAGAAGGACAATTGGTTCTGGTTCCCGAGGCAATACTTGACTTCAGAGATCGTTCCTTGAGGAATAGAACTATCAGAGAATGTTTGGTAAAGTGGAAGAACCTGCCTATGGAGGATGCAACTTGGGAAAGTGATGAGATAATGCAGCATCCTAGTTTGCAATTGCTTGAGGACAAGCAATCTTGGGGAGGGCGGACTGTAATGTCCCCTTTTCGAGCCTGACTTAGTTTCTGTGACCGTTAGCCTTTCCTTGGGAACCCGGAGGCTAGTCGGAAGTTAAAATTAGGGTTTCCTAATTTTGAGGAGGTTATTGTTCGAAGATGTCAATTTTAATGGCGGATTCCTTCTGGGTTTTCAGAGGGCTTCGCAGTGGTATGATCATTCCGGCATTCTGGGTACTTTTTGGAATTTACTATTTTTAGTAAATTCTATTTTTGGCAGCTTGTCAGATGATGTTCAGCTCGGTTGACTTCCTGTTTCAGTGGTCAGATGTTTGGATCAGTTTTGGCTTCAGTGCGCCTCCGGAGGGATAAGTTAAGTTATTTCATTAAAGGCACATTTAAATATTATATTTTAATGTTGACCTTGGGCTTAGAAGTAATGACTTAAAGATGTTTTAAAAAGGGGCCATTGAGGGTGGCGCCCTCATTAAATGATTATTTTAATTATTGCCTAAGTCAAGCAAGCTTATATTGGGCGCACCTTTCAAGATTGACTTTTAATTAAAATATCATTTATTAATCTTTGAAGGAGAAAGTACGCCTTCTTGAGGAGATCAGGGAATTTGACCTAAAAGATGATTTTAGGGTTTCGTGAAGTCAAACGAAACTTATAAAAAGAGGGCTTGTGCATCAGTTTGGGTTATCTTGGAAATTACACCGTTATGCTGCCGGATTGATTCTGGATTGCTTCGAGGGATGAAGACCTCCTAGTTTGGGCATCTCTTCTCGTTTGTAAGACAACGACTAGTGATGATTATTAGTCTAGTTTGTGAGTACTTGGAGTTCGTGCATTGTAATCAGCATTCTTTCATGTAGGTTCAGATTTGGCATACTAGAGTTTTCTGTTTTCAGTAATTTAGCCTTAGCAGATTTGAGTTTTCATTCAAAAATCAAAAAAGACAAAAAATGTCATTGTGGGTATTGCATAAATCAATTGGTATGAGCTAGGCGCCCATGTGTACTAGATTGTGGATTTTTCTGAAGAGTATTTGATTTTATAAAAGAAATCGCCCTTTCTCCTTGAGCCGTACTTTTCAGTCTTTTGGAAATTCGTGCATTAAATAACATTTGCATTTGAGGTCCGTTCTTTAGCATTAGTTTGTACGCCTCCTTCATATTAGTGTTTGCATTAAGTCTCAAGCAAGTGGAACAGATAGAGAGTGAGATTTGAGCAATTCAAGAAATCTGTTGTTGCTGTTATTTATTGAATTGGTGCAGGGTCTGAATCTGCAGTTTAAAGACAGCAGCCAAGACTTCATTGAACGGTGAAGAGAGATCTACAATAGCGTTGTGGATAATTCCTCGGAAATTGGCCAAGCTCAGAACAAGGTTGGACTTGTTTAATAACTTCTTCATTTGAATTTCTTAATCAGCAAAAGGATTCATTATTGCTGTTGCAAAATGTTCATTTATTGATTTGTATTGATAGCAAGTGATCTTCTTTTAAATTGTACGCTGGCAGTAGTACTGACAGCCCATTAGTTTCTTGCTTGTCCGCTTGTAATAGTTGTCACTCTCAGTTTCTGATATTGTGATTAATTTACCTCCGCCCTATGGTCGCTGCTATCCCATTCTGGGTTAGAAAGCACATTTTGGGTGTTGAGTGTTTTAGCTTTCAATCATTTTCTTTCAAGCATTAGATTCTGTAATCACTCCGTCATATGGTCGCCCCTCACTCCGCATTGGATTGGGTAGCACATACTTGACGTTGAGTTCCTTTCTGCGAATAGACTAGGAGATCCCCTGACCAATGCTCGCCATCATCGGCGCCATTCTGGTTAGGGTTGCTTCCTCGCACGTTTTGGTTTATCTATCTAACCTTAACGGGTGCATGCTTATAATTTGTAATCCGAAACATTGAAAAACGAAAAAAAATTTGGCTCGGAATATTTCATCACCATTTTCTGCCAATATGATGATCTCACCAGATTGAAAGGAAGTCCATTTCCATAAATGCAACAAACAATGCGTTAATCTACAATCTCCATCATCTCATTCTAGGACTTTTTCCAATCGGCCTCTTTTACAAAAAATAGAGGGGGTATCGTTTTCTTGGAAAGATAGTAGTAGATGAAAAGATGTGGGATGGCCAGCATTGTAGGGCCAATGGGAGGTTTGCACGATGCTTTCTTGGATAGAGGATGTGATCTTCTTTCTCTCTCATTTACAATGTCAACATCTTCTTGTTCTAGGATATATGTCATAATGTGCTCTTTGGGTGACCCTTTTTTGTTTGGCTGTACAAAAGCTCTTACTCATTGGCCAGTCCTAGAGCACAAGTGAGCCTCCAATGGACTATACAAGCTTCTATACTCATTCCCACATTGACTACAATACCAACATAAACCCCCAGCTCGAGGATGCTTCTCAATCATGGTTACATGTTGCCAAAAAAGTGACACTTGGTCAATTTTGAACTGCTTACTTGTCATTAGGCCTATTAAACTAGAACTAGCGACCATTTTGTATGAATAACAAAACCCTAGAGTACATTAACCTAAGAAAAACAAAATAAAATTTTACAAAAAAATAACATTATAACCCTTAATATGTTTATAAGATTGAAAAAATCATTTGAACTTACATTTGATTGATAAATCTTGCAGGTACAAGCTGCAGCTATTTTTCTCCCATAACACTTAACAGACATAATAGAAATATCTTTGTCTATCCTTAACCTTCGAAAATAAACAGCAAGCAGCTTCAAGAATGTAGAGTGGCAGCTTGGAGGCAAAGAAAGTGTTTTACTCTCTTATATGTCAACTGAATGTTGTTTGATTTACTTTATGCCAAAATAGGTCATATTGAGTCACTTAAGGTTAAATAAGGAACTAAAAATCTGTTTTTTTGTTTAAAAAAATGCTTTAATTGTTGGATTTTTCTATCATGACTATGGGATCGCATTGAGTATGCCAAGATTCAACAAGGATCTGTCCTAGGCACCTTGGGTTTGTTGGGGGTCTCTATAGGACGAGCCCATGGCAAACCCAAGGTGCCCAAGATAGACCCAAAGTGAACCAACAAGACGTGTTGAATCGCATTTTGCCAATTTGTTGATTGTTTTTGACAAACCTGGCTTCTTGGTTGTAAAAGGAACTTCTTATCAAATGGTCCTATAGCAAAATCTTCCTACAGTTTGGAAAGGCAATTGAAATTCACAACACTACCAATTGAACTATTAGTTTGAGTGCTTCCCTTTTCCCCTCCCACATCTACATTGTTATGTTTCGTATTCCAATGCTCATCATCATCATCACTTACATTATAGCACCTCATAATGATACTACAAAAAATAAAGCTTACTGTTTTACTTTACTACATAAGTAAGGACTCAAGACACAAGGATTTTCTTTTTATTTCTTTTTTACTTCAAGTTGCAAGAAGCATAAAATCAAAGGATACACAAGAGTTAAAATCTTTGTGCCTTCTTTGTTTTAATTAAACTAATGTAACTAAAAATTAACAATTTCTTCAAAGCTCGCTTTACTTTACTACACAAGGACTCAAGACACAAGGACTTTCTTTTTATTTCTTTGTTACTTCAAGTTGCAAGAAGCATAAAATCAAAGGATACACGAGTTAAAATCTTTGTTCCTTCTTTGCTTTAATTAAACTAATGTAACTAAAAATTAACAATTTCTTCAAAGCTCAAACAAAGACTTTCATTTGTTTTCTTACTTCAAGTCGTACAAAGTACAAAAACAAAAGATACACAAAAGAAGCAATCCTTAATTGCTTAATTAGCCCAATGCATTATGTAACTGAAAGTTATTAATTAAGTAGTTCTCACAAGGTTCAAACAAAGATTTTCCTTCTATTTTTCTTACCACAAATAAAGCACAAAAACAAAGGATACACAAAACCTGCAACCCTTGTTTGAGTTTTAGTTATCTAAGACTTCTAAGAGATGAACACATTTTTCGATTAGCCAAATGCAACTAAAAAATTAAAAATTAACTAGTAGTAGCTAAAATAAAAAGCAACCACTAGTTGTTCAAAGACGAGGAATTTTCTTCTATGTGCAGAAAACATAGAAGTAGGGAATACACGGAAGGGCAACCCCATTTTGTATTTATGTCAAAATTAAATTAATTTTTTTTTTTTAAATACTAAAAGATTTCTGAATTTCCTTTTGTTTTTCTTACTTGAGATTGCATGAGGCAAAGAAACAGAGGATATACAAAAGTTAAATCTAGTTTATTTAATTTAGAATTTTAATAATTATGGAAAAGTTAAATTTAGTTTAGGCAAAAAAAAATTAAAAAACAATTTTTTCCTACTTTGACCTGGTTTTGATCGGTTTATTGAAAAACTAGGCAACCAAAGTTGGATATACACAGTGCAGGTGGCAAGTCTATTTAAAACATGGGTACCTGCACGTTTTCCCATTTTCTGTGACTATGGAGTTCACCTTCTTCTAGATGGAGTTATGACATGCCCATATAAACATGGCAACTTAGCCTGCAATCACACCAGTGATGCCATAGGCTATAGGCAACCCAAGGATGTTTGGGTTCTACTAATTCAAATGCCAAAAAACACATTCCTATGAAACAAAAGTATCAATAACTTGGGTAGGAATTGTCAAATTTTCATTTCCATTCACATAGATTTCTTCAATTCTAATTTTTCATAACCAAATATGCAACTGTTCTCATCTCTTCAACTACAAGAACAAGGAGAAACCAGTCAACATAGTTGACAAAAATTTATGGTGTCTATGTTGTATGAACAAATGTAGGTTACACGCAACTGCATCTACTGCCACTATGGCAGAGAAACTATCCGGGACAAAAAACTAGTTTAACGCACAAAAGGTTATAGATTTATTGCACTTAACGGAGGCAGGAATGATGTGTCTGTTCACCAGTTGTTGCTTCACAATGAAGACTTCTGTTGCTTAGAGGAAGGTATGTCTATGAAGTTGGTTGTTGAGCATTATCGAGATAGCCATCCAAGGTTTTTGATCAAGGTTTCAGTGTTAGCAGCGACTATGGTGGTGGCAGTTTCAGCAGTGGTGGTGCTTTCAGTTTGCTCCACCCTAGCACACCACCCTCCTACTGCCCTTATAGTTGGCCTTTTCTTGCTTGTAGATGCCCTTCTTCTCCCCCTACAATCCCAATTACCCCTTGCATTCCTACTCATGTTGTTCAATTGCCTATCTACGTTCTTCACTTTCAGTGACTTGAATCTTGTTCCTTTTCAACTGTCCTGTATAACAATTGATTCCTTTCTCAATTTTCTTCCCTTCCTTTTAGTCCTCCCCCTTCTCTGAGATCTGGTATTATTAAAAAAACGAGATTGACCCCTACTTTGGGGTTTAGGTCAGATGTTTTAGAGGAAGAAGAATACCAAGCTAAACATGGTTTGATCTGCAGATTTTACAATTTTTCGCTGTCCCTTGTGGATCTCTATACCTAGATCTCGAGGTCTTGTAAACCTTCTCTATCTACGAAGCTCAGCCAATCTGGAAGGTTGGATCACTGTCTCAAACAAGAAGACTTATTTTTCTAAGAAGACCTCCTCCCACATGGTAATTAGATCTCACAAGAAGAAGGTGATGTCAGCAAACCCTCGGCTGTGGCTCATTAGTTAGAGGTGGATTTCTTGCATGCTGCTGCTTTGGTGCAGCTTGTCCTACGCAATTATGCTTTGAGTAGCTTTAGTTGTATTGTTGCCATTTTCTCTAGTTAGTTCTCTCTTCTCATGTTGTAATTCTCTCTTCTCATGTTGCAATTTTCTCTTCTCATGTTATAATTCTGACCATGTTCGGTCATCTTTAATAAAGGTGAGGGCCTCAATAGACCCCTCAATTTATCAATCAAAAAAGAAGGTTTATACGCTGACACTGGATGGAAAACTCACATATGTCGAGAACCTAAGTAAACATTATTTGTCTAGCCACAAATTGCAGCATGCTTTAAGTATGATGAGCACCATAATCAGAACCTCCAAAATAATCTAACTTATGATCAGTAATATAGTTAACGACATCATCAATGATCAAATACATCCACACTATAGTACAATGAGCTACATTCTAATCAATATGTTCATCATGGTTTGGAAAGGATGCAAGATGATAAGGAGCTAGAAATGAGGGTTGTCACCTACACAGCCTGGAAAACAAAGCTTTTAGAGAAAAAAAGAGGGTCATTGTCTTGGTCAACATACTGATCGTACATAATCAGATTTTGTCAAAAAGCTTCTAACAAACCTTGTGACAATGAAGAGCACACGATTCTATTATAACAGAATAAATGCACAATCGAACTCCATTGAAAGATGTATATAACTTAACTTGGGAAATCCGGGCCTGAGTTACTATCTGGCTCAATATGACAACAATGGCCTCTCGATTCTTTATGACCCAACCATAAAACAATCCAATTCATCATTATGTCAATGCCCTTTACAACTGAAATTAAATATGGGTGGAGGGGAGGGATATTTCTGAAGGAACATCGGTCCACATAAAATGTGAGGAAAACCCTTAGACAATGAGTTAAGATGCATAGAAAAACACAATAAGGTATTCTGGCATATGTTCCTACTTTCATAATAGGATTTCTAGTTTAGAATCTTTTAATGAAGTTGATATGATTTCACATAAGTAGAAAACAGCGTAAAATAAGATGTATTACAAATTTAAATTCTAAACAAGTATAGATATTAAAAAACTGAAATGAACTTTTCAAACACAAAACACCTTATGACAATACCAGACCACAACTATTGAGCAACAAGATTCAATTGTACCACATCAATACATTCTCTTAGCCTCCAAATGATACTTCATAATAACTCCCGAGCTGCACCACGTCTAATATAATTATGAAAAACAGAAGGAACCCAACCAAAAAAATTCAAGAGTGACTCACCAATTTTTATCAGTCTGTGTATAGTCCCTTGCTCTGTTTATGCAAAACCATAGAAATACAAGCTCTTACTGCACAAGCAAATTATGATTGGAACCCATCCCTGTCCATATTTGGCAGGGACATGCCCTGCAGTTTGATGGGTTTAAACAGGAACGCCAAGTAAGAATAACTGAGGTGCACCAAAATTTATTTCAACACGCATAAAGCAAAATTGGGTATATGCATTTGAACCAGAGTTACCTAACCAAACTTCTATTCAACCAGCAAGAATCTATTCATGTTGAAAATTAGCACGAAAACATTGGAGGATTGGTTTTGTCAATCAATAGGTAATTATAATTATTGGCAATGAGAATCTACCCACCACACATTCCTCTGTCCGGATGAATTCCTGTTTTTTTCATACATTCTTCATTGATGAATCAAAGGCACAAAGCATACGAATTTGTGGGACCCCATAGTTGACTAGATAGGATGGTGGTCATCAACAGCATCTTTTTCCCGGTTTACCAGGTTTACTGCATCTTTGGGTGGCTCGAGATCATAAAAGTTATAAAAAAATTTAAGTAATTTGACTTTATAAAGCTTTAAAAGAAAAAGAGGTTTGACACAATTTTACTTAAAAGTATATGTTGCAATTTCGTGCCATTAGTTGTTAAAATGCTTATATTTTCTAAAGATCAATAAGATCTTTATTTTATTTTTCCTTTCATATTTAAGGCTGAGTGAAGAAAATTAATCTGTATATAAAAGGAGAAGAAAATTAATCTTAAGAGAAGAAAATTACCCTGAAGAAAACTAACCCCCCACATATATATTGGTGAAATTAGAATATTTATGTCATTTTCTATTTAGTTTTATACATGTTTTGATGTGAGTGTTTTAATATGATAATATAATGACAAGTGGCATATTTTTGCATTAGACTTGCTTCATGCATCTTTATTTTATTCTCATTTTGCACTAATTTTCATGCATTTGTTCTCTACTTCAAAATTACCACTTTATGCCTTCATATGATTTCTAAGGAATGTGAGATTGATCTTGACTAGCCTTGCGAAAATGACCCCCAAAATTCAAGTTATCGAATTCAAATTTTAAAATTATCGCTCTTTCCTACTAGTTGTCATGAGCCAACTTAACATACATTTCATGTGATTTGTTGTCATGTCATGGTATTTAAAGCCATTCATTGTGCACTCAAACACATAAATGATGAATATGAAAAGAATGCAAGAATCATGATACAGAAGAATAATTAGAGCACACTTCAATTCTAAAGAGCAACGAAGGGATAAAAAAGCATTATAGTTATATAGGTTACATGTATGTCTACAAATGTTGTCTTCAATCTTTCTCATCACCATTGATTTGGTCCACCAAGGGATATGACAAAGAACCTATTCACTTAACAAATCTACAAGCTCTTCAACAATGTCTCTAGACATCACCTTGATTTCTTGAATATTCAATAGGTGAAGGTGAATAGAATCTTATGTGCACTTTTTGTTAAATTAGTTTTGCATGGCTCAAACTAGTTTCACATGTCATATTGGGTTTGTGGTAGTTAGGATAAATTGCACAAAATGAGACATCAATCCATAAAGTTATGTGTGCTAGTTTAGACTTTGGGATATTCATCAAACTAAGGTAGGCAATTTCATGATAGAGGAAAACCATTCCAAAATGTCTTTTATTCAACATTGATCCTAAAGCTAAGTATACTTATTAGCTCATTAATTTTCATACTTTTGTGAGCCCAACCCAAATATCTACATCAATTGTTTGCTAATTAATTACATTTATTAAGCATAGATTGTTTTATGTAGAGGTGTTTCTCCCTCTACATTTTTGGCAAATTAAAATTTTCAAACATGACCCAAGTTTTCTTATCCTTCATCAAGATTTTAAATCATTTTCTTAATTTCTTATATTATCACACCAATTTTAGAAACACGCCACATCAAATGGAGTTTTATCACATTGCCACATCACATGGGTTTTTATTGCATGGATTCATCACATAGAGTTTTTCATACCACTTTTCCAAGTATGCAAAATTCACAATTTGTGTTTATTTTGTTCATGTGGAAAACTCTACTCATTACACTCTTTTTAATTATTTTGTAGGTTTCAATAAAGCGTGTATTCTAAGGAGAGTACAAGAAGAAAATGTGTATCCTTTTTGAAGGACCCCTATCCTTTTTATGAGTGTTTGAATATTTATTTTTTATGTTGGTTAAGTATACTTTGAAATGCATGCTCATGTTAGATTCACATGCATATCAAAGTGGAGCCAAAATGTAATGGTGAAATTATTATACCCATGCTATTTCTCATTTAGTTTTATTCTCCCTTGATTTGAGTGTCTTAATGTAGTAATATATTGACAAGTGGCATACGTATGTGTCAAACTTGACTCATTCATCCTTATTTCACTCTCATTTTGCACTAATTTCCATACATCCATTTCCTACCTCAAGGTCACCATATTATTCCTTCATATCACTTCCAGGGGCCAAAGGATTAATTTCAATAAACCCTACAGAGCATAGAAATGACACCCAAAATTCAAGTCAAAATTAAATTTCAACTGTATTGTCCCCTTCTAGCTATTATGAGCCAACTTAACACACATTTCATGTGCAACATGTTGTGTCATGGCATTTAAATATGTTATTGTGCACTAAAAAAACATGAAGGATGAATGCAAAAGGAATGTAAGGATCATGGTAGAGAAAAAATTAAAGCACGGTTCAATTCTAAAGGGAAATAAAGAAATCAAATTTGCTTCACCATGTAGGATGCATGTATATGCATGTCATATTTTATTTTTATCATAATTATTAATTTTGTCTGCCAAGGGGTTGACCTAGGAGAACCCATTTACCTATCAAGTTGGAAAGCTACTTAATGGTGTCTATAGACATAACCTTGAATTCTCAAATATCTAGTCTACAAGGGCAAATGGATTATCATGTAAAAATTTTATCAATTCAAATTTGCACAACTCATATGAGTTATGTGTATCAAATCAAGTTCCTAGCAATTGAGGTTGCTTTAGGAGGGTGAGACATCAATCCACAAATTTGTATGTGATAATTAAAACTCTAAGATATTCATTAGACCAAAGCATACAATTTAATGACAAAGACAAATCATTTTAGAACAACATTAACATCATTTGTCAATCATCAATCCTAGAGCTAAGTACACATGTCTTTGCATTTAGTTTATGTACTTTTATTTCATGTATATGTCCCAACTCAAATATCTAGGCTAACTATTTGCTAATTGATTACATTTATTTAATTAAGGTCTATATTTTGTGTACCATAAATATTTTTATGTAGAGGGAAAACACCTCCATATGCATACATGTGTGCATCTAGATGGGTGACCTCACAATAGTGTATCCCACTTTTTGGCCAAAGTGGGACTTGAAATCAACATTTTCACCAACTATTCACATTATGCCACCTATAGTAACTAAACTGTTAAGAAATTGAAGATGATGTGAACTAGTAATTTTTAAGATTTTGTCTATAAATTATAAGTACATTTATTAAAAATTAAGAAATAATTTGTGATTTTTTTCATAACTTTTAATAACTTATTTTTCATAGTTAACAATATTTTATAAAGTAATATTACTTCGAGAAAACATAAATTTATTTGTAGAAAGGATAAATTATAATTTTTTAAACATAGATTCGTAACACCAATATAGTGCACATTTATTCTTTCATATTATTTTGTTGCATAATTTTTTAATAACTTTTTGAAGTGAGATTAGTTCTATAATTTAGACATAGGTTACTTCAATAATGCATAACTTTTTTTGTATGCATCTGAATTAACTTTTGTTTTGTTCAAATAAGAACATCAATAGCTAGTGCATAGATATTTTCAAAAACAAATTATACTATTTTATTATTTTTTCATGTGTGTGGAACAAAGACCTTAATGATTGTTGAAAAACCTATCTTCATTAGAAAATATAAAATAAATATAATAATCAAATTTAAATAATTCAAAATTATACTTATTGGAAAGCTTATTTCAAGTATTACAATCATGAAAAATATCTTGTCTAGCTGATTCCATTTTAAGGTCCAACTAGAGGTTTGAAATAAAAAATTTCAAAGAAAATATGATGCTTAAGGTGGAAAATTCATTTCTAAAACCTTTGTTTGAAGGACCTTTGAATGAAGGTATGTCCTTTCCATGATAAAAATAAATAAAAGGAAATATCTTCAAACAAAGGACCATGTTCGTTTGAAGGTGATTTATGACTCACCTTTGAACGAAGGTATTATGATATTTTTTGCCTCATCCAATTTGAAAAAACTAATGTCCCAAGTTTGGGACTCACTATTGTGGTTTTACCTAGATACATGTGAGTATATATATTTATACATATACATGTGCATGTATATGGTGCATATATATAAATGTGTATCTAATAATACTACATATACATATATAGATATACCATATACATACACGTGTGTATATATGGTGTGTATCTATGTGTGTGTATGTGTACATGCATAGATAATATACACATATAAATGTATGGTTTATGGTATATATGTGTATATATGGTACATATATACACATCTATGTGACTCAATCTTACATTCCCAATGTTTGTATTTATTTATCATTTTATCTTCATATGAGGAGTGGGGAATCCCACTTTGAGGTGGCATCCTTTACCACATTTTGATCATCTTGGAATGAGTGTAAGAGAATCTAAATATCATTATGGCATTGTAAGGTGCGAGTTACTTATAACAAATTATTATGACGTGTAAAAGCATGTTAATAGGGGGTTAGACGGGAACCTTGACCTACATTATTACAATGTTACATTTTATGTCATAAAGCATCTTTAAATGCATAATGGAGCCAACTAGGGGCACCCAATTTTGGGTGGTCAAATATGACAAGTAATGACAAAATAACAATGTGTAAGGAATATGCCAAAAATAGAGTAGAAGACCAATACCAAGGGAAATGTTGGAATTTGTGCAATGGGATTTGAGTGTCATACCTCCTTTAGGATTGTACATGGTTTTCCAAAACTATTTGATGGTTTCTATTTTATGCTTCGTCTATTTATTGGTGCTTGGAGACAGAGTTTATGGCGGTTAATTTGCAAATACTATTATGTTGCCAAAATTATTGTAGATTTATATGTTGGTGATACTCCTATAAAGGCATAGTTTGAATATTATATTGTAACCATCATTGAATAATATAATTGGTATTTATTTTAGAGTGGAGTATATCTCCTTAAAGGTTTTCCCCATAGTAGTGGTATAGTATTGTATTATGCTTTATGTTTTTGTGTATTCTTTATAAAAATATAAAGATTAAATTTATTTAAATATACCTCTCCTCAAAGATTAGTGTAGGAAGAATTTTTACACATGTGCTTCCTTTCATTTGGTATCAAATCCTTATCACCTTAAATTATAGCTATTAGAGGTAGAGTTTTTTGTATAAATCTTGGACTAAGTGAGAGCTTGCATAAAAAAGAGACCTTATTATAGGAAAAATAGCAAACACATCAAAGATGGACATGGAGAAGTTCACAAACACTAATTTTGAGCTTTGGAAGCTTAAGATGGATAATATGCTTATAGATCAAGATCTATGGGTTGTAGCATCTAGATCCAAAATTTTAACATTACAAGAAGATTGAGACAAATTAGATAGAAAAGTGAAGGGCCTCATTTTTTTTTTTTTGGTAGAATATATGTTGTTAAATTTACATGAAGAAGCCACTGCAATACATCTTTGGAAGAAGTTAGGAGAGATTTATTATGCTAAATCCCTAGTAAATAAACTTTTTGTAGGAAATTTGTATACCCTTAGGATGGAGGATGGTGGTTCTATGGTTGAGCATCTAAAAACATTCAATATGATTATCACTAGTACAGAAACAACAATATATGATTAAAAAACTACTAAAAATTGCATATAAATGACTGAACATGGTCACGTGACCAATAGTAGTTTATTGCCAGTCATTTATAACACGACCGAATTGATGACTAAACCATTTTTAGTCATTTATTGGTTGTTTTGATTCATTGATTTGGTAGTATATTTAGTCGTTAATTTAGTCATTGATTGTTGTAAACTGGTCACTTATTTAGTCATTTTGTATTCACTAATATATTTAATCGTTAATTTAGTCATTGATTGTTGTAAACCGGTCACTTATTTAGTCATTTTGTATTCACTGATATATTTAATCGTTAATTTAGTCATTGATTGTTGTTAATTGGTCACTTATTTAGTCATTTGTATTCACTGATTTTCGTCCATTGGTAGTGTATTTAGTCATTAATTTTAATCATCATTTTGATCAATTTGGTAGTTTATTTAATTGTTTTTGTTCACTAATTTTTGTCAACTGGTAGTATATTAATACATTGTTTATTAATTGCATAATCATTATATTTAGTCATATTTATTCACTGCTCTGTCAATTGGTAGTTTATTTAATTATTTTTATTCACTAATTTTTGCTTAAAAGTGTTGGAAATGAGATAATGATTTTGAGGTTTAAACATAAAACACAAAAAAACATAATCAATCATTCATTTGCACATAATGAAATAGCTATTAAGAAGGAAAAATACTAAAATTTTATTGAGAAAAGGTGTTCTTACAACAGATACAAGACTTAAATATGTGTCTTTTCTTTGAAAAATGTGTTATAAAGTGTGAATCTCAGTGTTGTGACTGAGAAAAAATGAGTTACAATGCTTTATTTTTTGCTTATACAACTCCAAAACATGAAAGAACTACTTGAAAAATGAAGCCTAAGGGTCCTATATCTCATCCCATACATGAAGCCTAAGGGTCCTATGTACATCCTGACTTCCTTCACTCACAAGATGCTTTAAAAATTGTGTCAACAATTGAAGTTGGTTCCTTGAATAAACAAAGACAAAACAAGAATTGTTGGCTTAATATAAACCTTATGGAAATTGAAAAATAGCTTTGGATATTTTATACATTACCTTTTTCTCACATACTTCAACAAGTGGTTCAATAGGAAGGAGAGAACGAACTGAAAGAATAAGGCCTTTGATGAAGTCCTCGGGACAATCATCATCAAGCAACTGACCAACAACTAAAGGAGCATTATCAATTTAGTAAAAAAATCATCAATTTCAAAGATCATCAAACTTTATAATGTTAAGTACTAAGAACATAATACGCTCATATTCTAAGTGCGCCTTTAGCAGCATCAGCATCATAGCCATAATAAAGATTCTCTTGTTCCAGTAGTTTTCCCACTACAACAACACCCTTAACACCAACATTGGAAGTAATTATATGTACAGGAGACTTCAAAAAATTAAAAAAAAATGATTAAACACTAAGATAAAGTCTATTTCTAGACATAAACAAAAGAAAGTCTAGGTTAGTAATTTATACCTTCAATGCATTATGAATTATCTGAACTCCAATATTTTGGTCAAAGTTGGTTGTAGGAATTGTATCAAGCTCTTTTGTTGCATAGAGAAGAGCAACACCACCACCTGGAATGTATCTTCCAATAAGCACAGAGCTATAACCTTCCTAACAAAAATTTTACCATCTCTAATGCTTTAATGAAATTTACAAATTTGTTTACTTGGTAAAATTCCCTTTTCTACTGTTGCCTTCATTGCATTCAATGCATTAGTGACTATCTTTTTTCTCTTTAACTTAAATCTCACTGGATCCTCCAATCTAAATTAAATAAAAAAGACCATCAAAAAAATCTAGATACAATGTATCATCCTAATTTGAAAATATTGAAAATTATCTTCAAACAACTGATCATAGTTTGATTATAAGTTAAACCTTGAGAACAACAACTCATCCTGATAGCTTTTCCAACCTCTCTTGGAGCTTTTCTTTGTCATAATCAAATTTGCTTGCTTCAATATTAGTATAGATCTGTGACCAAATATTTTGTTAGCCATGCCAAGCATACCAACACAAATCTCTTACCAGCTCTATTGTCACCAAGCATTATAGTCTTGCAAAAATATTATCACACTTCACTCTAATAAAAATCACCTACTCACATCTCTCTTCAATTTCTTTTTTGTAACCACCTCCATCAAGAATTATAGTGTCATCCTTAAAGACACTCACCTAGAATAAAGAAAAACTAATCTTATCATACAAAAAAATGTTAAAATGACAAAAAGAATTTGAGTAACAACACAACAAAAACATTGTCCATGGATGATAGCAACATTATATGCCTATATACAAGGATACTACTATGCTTACCTACCTTCTTAGCTATTCCAAGCATGCAAAATTCTACTTTGTCAAGCTTCATACCAAGATCCTCTAATATGACTTGAAGATAACTACCAGCCATAAATACTTTTCCTTGAGAAGTGGAGAAAACAAAATGTCAAAATGAATGCAAACTAACTCAATTGAGAAGCGAATTTGTTTCAATAGGTGTCGTCACATGAAGAAACCAAACTTGCATAACAAACAAGAAACTCCAAAGCCAAAAAAGAGAGTAGATACATAGAAACATAAACCTAACCTGTCCACCAGTAAGTGCAGCAAGATCCTGCAAGTTATTTTTCCTATTTTCACCAAAACCAAGGGCCTTGTGTGATAAATGCAACAAGAAATTATGTTATTTTTTGTAATCAAAACATTGACTAAACATCGATAGATATCCTAAGAATCATAAATCAACCCAAGACACCACAAGACCTCTGTCACATGAATATTGACAAATTCACTCAACCTTCAAGTGTCAATGATCTTAGTTAGAGCATACTACTGTCCAAAGAAAAGCACACTCCAAGAACATAGTAATATAATGGTTATCTTGAGGACACCCTAAACATTATTACTAAGATGCCAGTTAAACCTTTGGTGCCTATGAATCATATATGAATACAGGCTGAGTATTCCAGCAACACTACTTTTTTAGTTGGATCCTAAAAATGTTGCAACTTATGTTCTTCTCTAAAACATATGTGTAGAAGTGGGCAAGTGTGGTGAGGTTCAAATAGTAAGGAGATTGATGAAAGATAAAGGAATTAAAAAGACACCTACATGTAGTTGGATTGAAGGGCATAAAATGGTACATGCTTTTTTGTGTAGGAGACATATCACATCCATAAACATAGGAGAGCTATGCAAAATTAGAGAAATTATCTTGGAAAATGAAGGCAACAGGGTATTTCCAGATTCAAGACTTTTACTTAATGTTGTGGAATAGAAGAAAAAAGAATCATTTATCTGCCACCATAGTGAAAAGTTAGAAATTTCATTTGGTTTGTTAAACATGGCCCCTAGTACAACTATTAGAGTTGTTAAGAACCTTCGAGTATGTTCTAATTTTCACATTGCATCTAAATTCATCTTGAAGATTGTTGCAAGAGAAATTGTCGTAAGAGATTTGAACCATTTCCATCATTTTAAATAGGTACAATGTTCTTGTGGAGAATATTGGTGATGCTAAATGAAACAATCTGAAAAATAGGCTTGCACTATAATAATGTGCACTACATCAGATATCCAGTAATAATGAAGGGACATCCATCAAAGCATAATAGCAAGGATTTTTTTGTCATATGTTGTAGTTATAAGTGCCCTACTAGACATACATGAAAATGTGGAAGCATAAACAAGGCAAGTGAACTATTTCAAAAAATCCCTCAAAGAAATGTGATATCATGGAATGTCGTGATTAAAGGATATGTTCAAAATGTGTTTTTCTGAAAAGTCCTTAGAAAATTTTAAGAAAATGCAACCAGTGGGTGTAAATCCCAACTCCTCAACCTTTGAAAGCATCCTTCCTACCTATGTGTGAATTGGAGCTTTGGATGAGGATATGAACATCCATCAAAAGCATATTTGGAAGTGGATTTTTATCAAATATTGTAGTTGCAAGTTCCACTTTGGATCACCAAATACTTCACAAAACCTTCTACACAACCATCACAACATTGCATGGTTGTTGTTGGGCCTTCGTGGTGATGCAGGAAAAGCACCCCACATCACCGTGAAGGCCCAACAACAACCATGCGGTGTTGTGGTGGTTGTTTGTCTGCACAACCACTGTAAAACTACACAGTTGTTGTTGTTGGATATTGCTAATATGTGGTTTCCATTTATGTCAACACTATTGGAATTAATGTCTTTAAGGTTGTATATGTTGAGGATATTGAGAAAATTGTAATAAAATAAGTTGCAGGTTGTCGATGATGTAGTGAAGTTCAGTATGGTGGCTAGCTTAGTATATTGATGATAAGAGGTTGCAGATTGAAGGGTTTGTTGAAAAGTATATCTAGTCTATCCACATGAAGTTTCAGAGGTTCGCATGAAGATTTGATTGAGTTATGAGTATATGTGTTTTAATAGTTGTTTTTTTGCTTTAGTTGGTGTTCCTGAAAGAAGATGATGTGATTCTAGTAATTTGAGTTGTTGCAGATGCTTATGTGGTGATTCATGATGCTTTTGGATGTTTCTAGATTGTGCTTTATCTGTTTTGTTGGTCTGCATTGATCGTTGTTCTCGCAATTGGTGATTTTCTTTTGTGAGTTCATGTTTTTCATGATCATGGCTAACAGGGTGATTGTAGCGTGTTGTGGATCTTTGAGGCATAATTTTTGAATGTGTTCCATATTTGAGGATTTTTTTTTGGGTCCTTACTATGTTGTGGCTAAATTGTTTGGTTCGCATTGATAATTGTTTATTGTTTTGGGCCGACAATTTTTTACACATTTCATAATTTGTTGGGTTGACATGTAGTCGATGTTATCCTTAGTTGTGGATATTTATGATTGATTTTTTATACCATTTGAAGGTATGGTGTGCGATGTATGTTGAGTGTTGTGTGTGAATAATGTTCTAATCTTTCAAAGGTAGAAGTGAAGTGTGAAGAAGAGTGAGCAGATGTTTATGTGCTTAACCATAACTATAATCAAGCATTAGAAGATGTTATTTTCTTAGTTTAAAATCTTTCGGATGTAATCCAAATGTTTCTATAAGATAGTGAGTCTTCCTTTGGGTAGTGAGCCTTTTTGTATTTGAGCAATGAGCTCTAGGCGGTGTGCCTGAATGCATGTGCATTCCCCATTTATAATTCTTTTATACTTTTAACAAGGTATAATCTTGTGGATTAACCTCCACCGTGGTTTTTCCCCTAACAGAGTTTCCAAGTAAAAAAAATCTTGGTGTTATGTGTGTTTTTGATGTGGTGATGGTTTATGCTTTCATGTTTATTTATCAGATCTGAGAATAAGTTTAATATGTATAATTTTTGTGACAACTGATTCACCCTCCCTCTCATTTTTCTGCCCTTGTGTTGCCAACAGTTGTTGGGCCTTTGTGGTGATGTGGGGTGCTTTCCCTGCATCACCGTGAAGGCCCAACAACAATCGTGCGGTGTTGTGGTGGTTGTGCAAAAGGTTTTGTGAAGGCTTTGGTGATCTTAAGTGGAACTTGTAACTACAATATCTAATAAAAATCCACTTCCAAATATGATTATTCCTTAATAAGAAATAATCACTCATATAACTGGTTAGTTGGAAGAAAACTAGGAGATAGCATGAGTGCTCAGTTAGCAATTACAATTTTGAAAGCACCTTCCTTGAATGTGAGAGCAATTCAAGAAGTTGGTTCAAATACAAACTTTTCTTAGCAAACGATACTTAAGCTTCCTCAGAAATGTGGTGAGTGTGCAATATTTTCCTCCAAGAGAGTATCAAGAATGACGGGCTATCATGGAGCCATGTATCATCAATTTGTTTTCTCCTTGTTGGCTACCACAACAATTTGTGTCTGTGTATGTTTTCTATTCAAGGGACCCTCAAAATTTAGTTCAATTCCACCATTCATGTGGGAAAACATTGGTTATGTTGCATATTAAAGCTAAGTTGCTTTGGTTCGGATGTTGGTTCTACATTTTGTGTTGCAAGAATTTTGATTCTATCCTTATCAAGTCTCAAAGTCTACTCTCAAGTTGTGCCTTGTAACATTGAACATTCTACATCATATTACACATTCAAGTAGAGCAGATGAAAATTTATTTTGTTAGCAAATGAGGGGAGCCTTCTCATTAGTGGATAAGCTATTGTAAAGAGCCCACAAATACTGATATGGGCTCTTGAGAAGTGACCTAGGAAGAATGAGAGCAAGGTTTTCGACCTTTTGAGGTTCTTGCTATGTGAATATTATCATAAATGTGTATTTTGAAACTATGGTAAGAAATATGCTATGTAAATAATCATAAAGATGCCAATGGAAAAGCCAAGTCTCCCTTAATAGCTTGCTCTTCTGTCGGATAATAACATTTTGAAGCAACTTATGGTATTTTGCATAGGTGTAGACATTCTTTTTAAGGCTTATTTTTGGGTGGACACAAACATTTCATGACATACCTTTTTCCTAATTGTGGAAAACCATTAGAAAGACACATTTGGGCTACAAAATATAGGGCACATATGCTCTTAGTCATTGCTTCTCTAGTTGGTAGGGAATTAGGTGGATACCGTGGAATAGAGTACATTATATGCTATCTTATGTACCGGGGAAACTTGTGTCAAGATCTGAGTAGATAATAGATATGTGCATTATAAGGTCTAGGATAGATGTATATGATTGAATACAAAGTTACTGATACATGATTGGATAATGGTGAATTATAGTCCAAATAATGAATTATAGAAAAATATTTAACATTCACGTTATTCCATTTAATATTCTTTAAAGCTTATACATTTGAAGCTCTTCTCATTTAACCCCATTAGTTTGATGTGATTATTAGTAAAATCTCATTCAGACAGGAATATAATTAGTTTTTCATTGTTGTATACACCTTGACAACAACATGTTTCAAGATGGCTCGATCAAGTTGCTTAAGGATGTTGTAGCAATACACAAAGATGATGTGACAAGATGAAGGAAAACAATGTTTTAGGATTGAAAAAGTAATAATATTTTATAAATTTGTTAAATGCCTAATATTAATTCCTTCTCAATTTCTTTTATAGTTTTATTAAATGTTTCTTCTATCAACTCTTGCAGGGTTTCCCTGGCACAAAACACTTTGTTAGATGGTGGACTCCCCAAGAGAAAATTAGCAAATGCAATACATATTGCACTAAGAGTTTGAATATTCAAGCTTTGAGGTCTCAATATCCAACAAATTAAAAATGTTAAGCAATTTCAAATTGTTATCTAGATACTCATCAATCCATCAAGTAATGAATTATACTGTTGTCAAAGTCATGTTATTCTAACATTAATGGACTGTCCTATAAACTTGTGACGGTCACCATTTGCTGGCTAGTTGTCATATGCCCCCTTCATTGTCATAACACACTTGAAACCCCTTGCATTGAGCTAACTATCAGTTATCCTCACCATGTTGACTATATTTAGTGTGACAGTCCTATAATAGCATCAATGAATGTCCTCTATTAATGCTTTACAATAGGTTTGTTTATAAACCTTGAGGACTATTTCATTTTGGTGATTGTGCTTGAGGATCCTCTCATTGTCTATCTTCAAAGGTCTTGCTTTGTATTTTAAATTTTGAAAACTGTTGCCTTTTAATGGACTACCCTAATGAGGTTGATTGCCTTCTATTCTTGTCTTGTTTATAACTATCTTGATGGGCATGACCCCTTACTTAGCACAAACCTCTCTTGACTACCACTATCTATTTGCTATATGGCTCTATTGATTTCCATTGTTGACTATCCTTTAAACTCAAACTTCTGACTACAATTGTCAAGGTCTTTTTATTCCCCTTTTATATTATGGTTAACCATTATATTCTTTATTAGGACTATCATTCATAAAGGATTGCTTAACCACCTCCCGTGTATTCATTAACTCTGATGGTTGTATCGGGCATTAACAGGTCAATCTTTTGGTGCAACAACAACTGTCTATGCAACATAAAAGTTTCAATCATATCACTAATAAAATTTTGAAGTTTTGTAGTGACTTGAGAGGGACTGCAAATGTCAGCAGCTTTGACTGAAGCATTTGAGCATAGTCTTAGTGCAAAGGTTGTGTTTAGACAAAGGTATATTAATAATGAGATGGGAGACAACAATGACAACCTCACCTACATAGTGACCTAACCATGTGTCATAAAGGTGAGATGAAAATATTTTTAATGATAGTAATATGAATAGCTCATGGAACTACAATAGGCTCAACAAAGATCAAATGGGTTGGCCTCTACAAACCTAGTTTTTCTCTTCCAATTATCAAATTTCAAGGGAGTTGCATATGACAAGGTTTTTGAGAAATATAAGAGTAATAATAATGCTTTGAAGTCATCCATAAAAATAGATTCAAATTTAAAATCAGGTGCAACATAACAACTAAGTTTCATCTATCTTTTGTAGCCTTTTGGGAATGAAGAGGTTGTCCAAATAGAGGAAACCCTTAAATCACTCTAATTTTTCTCTCACTTCTATGGTCATGGGAAATTTTCTACCAACTATATGTGACATTTTCAAAGGAGGAAATAACAATGAAGATATTTGTATACTTTATGCAAGGAACAACTAGTCCTCAAACCCTAGATGATGACCATGACAAAAGAAACAAATAAGGACATGTCATAATTATGTGACTTTTACTATGAAGAACCTAAAGATAGTGGATCAATAACAACATGCATTGATAGTTAAGGGTAAAGATTCATACCCAAA
>VDFB02127856.1:0-51000 GCA_007258455.2 Sequoia sempervirens
TAAACATACATTCAATAGGTAGCATTTAACATAAAGCAAGACATAACATGAGTGTGTTATACCGTTCTCACATTGTCTTGCTAGACATGCTCCCCACAAAAAAAAAAAACATGTCAAAACTAAGATATAACACACACGTGTTATAACACATGAGTGTAATATCTTGATTTGGGAATCACCAAGCCTTGGGATTGGTATTTTCCTTAGAATACCAAACCAAAGGCTTGGAGGGCATTCCCAATGACTAGAGACGTGTTTTTACAAATTCTATGTTTTTTCACATAATTGGGTCCGTGCTCACCATCAGGATTGCACGTGGTTCAATATCAAACAAATCGAACATCTGGGTAATGTTAGGTTCTCTCTTAGCTATCCAATGATGTAATTTTTTTCACTTTCTGAAAATGTTAAGCCTTTCATCCATAATTTCTTTTTGTATGTCTCTTTTTTGGAAAAAAGTAGTGTTTGGTATTTTTTTCATTATAAATCAACCGTTCATCAAAATTTCAAATAAATTATTTTTTTAGAAACTAGACTCCATTATGCATTTATAAAAAAAATCAATTAGTTTCCAAATTTTGTAAGGGTAGCACGGGCAAAATTCTATTTTTCAAGAAGTGTCCACTTTGAAAATTAGTAAAAACTCAAATATTCATTAAAAAATTATCAGAAAAATCATGCATCAACTACATACTATTAGCTAACTTTTGATCATAGCAATTTTAAAAATACTTAAAAAATTTCACTGTACAAGGGTCGTACAAGAGTTGCTATATTATGTTTTTCTGACAAAAAAACACCAATTTGTGTACATCCCTCATTTGAACCCCTTAATGTCAACCATTTTCAAAATAAATTATTAGTTTAGAAAGTAGACTTAGAGCACTTCGATCCTTGTTTTTGTTCCATCTCAAAATTTTGAGTGTAACTATCCTCAATTTCACGTCCAAGGTCAGTATTTCCTAATTTCAGAAAAATTGTCTACTTAAGTCCCCTTTTTGGGAACCATCTTTGTGCACTTACCCAACAAGAAAAAATTGATCTTCAATTATGCCCTTACACCCAAGATAACTGGGGGAATCGATAAATGAAAGCTATCAAGATATGATCGTGTTGATCCTATGTTTTTATCCATGTCATTATTTTACAATCCATACACTTTATCTAATCCATCCATATTCATACACACACCATATCACTCCACCTCTCTTGGTGATTCCACTTGACATACCTTTGAGGATGACCCCGTGATGTGTTGTAATCCATTGGTTTTCGAATCTCCTTTCTAGGGGAAGTATGACGATCAATGTAGTGCACATTTTAGTGGTCATACTTTAGCTCCTCCCATTTACACCATATCACATTCCCTATCTTCCATCTTATACCATCCATCATTGACATGTCTCCTAAAAAGCATCCAACATGATCACAACATCATCAAATTCTAGAAAAAGAAAAAAAATTGTCACCTTGGCAAAAACATAGCAAACATGCTTCTTGTGTGATATCAAAAAATTTTAAAAAAATAAAAATAGAAAAATAGAAAAAAGAAAAATTAAAAAGAAATAATCCATCCAATAGTGAAATCCATTTTGGTAGTGCTTTGGATAAGTATCATGGTGAAAACTTGACAAATAGGCACCATGTATAGTCGATCATTTGCTCTTCCATCTATCATTTTTCTATTAAATTCCATCCATAATAAACTGAGCATAGGATATTTCATAATAAAACCTTCTCACCCCTCTCATAGCCTAAGAATTATTGATATTTAGCGTCATCTACTTTCTATAGCCATCACTTCCGTAATAACTGGTCCTATACCTAATTGGGAGAAATCCTCGACCTAGATCTTTAGATGGGATCTTTGACATGGTATCAAAGGATATTATTACCATCACCTACCACAATCCACCTTTTATAATAAACTATCCACAAGCCATAATAATCTTTACTCCCATCACAATCCACCTTCCATAATAAATTGTTTGCTTTCAAGGGTGACACTTTGATCTGACAAAAACACAATATCCTACAAGAAACTGAGCTTAAGAAAATCATGAAACAACAGATAAAACTATCAAACTAGCCTAGAAGCTACCTAATCAATTACATACTTATCTATCAATGAAATCAACCTATCTTCATTAGTCATCAATTGTCTTACATAAGTTGTTGCATCATTGAAATCAAATTGGATGTCTTATATGATATGTTTCATTCCTAAAATTAGACATAATCATATCAAACAAATACTCATCATTGGTAAGAAGATCTAAATAGTTGTTGACTCGTTTGGTTTGGTTAGTCTTATCTTTTTATCAGATTTATCATTTTTCATGTTCCTACGCTACTCAATGATATCCACAAGTGATTAGAGGAATGAGGATGGATCATAACTATTTCTATTGATTTTTTCTTTTTTTTGTCTTAATAATATGATTGGAGAAACTAAGTTCCTTGTGTGTGATTGGGGTTCCATTTTGGCATAATCAAAACATCCTACGCAAGTCAAAGGTCAACTAACATTTTCTTGAATCAAGATCACCATGCTTTATGACTTCTTCCTCACATATTCCAACAAGGTCCTATTGTTACTAGTATGAATTAGGGAACTCCTTGCTTTCCATGTCTTTGTCTTGACAATGGATACTGACATCAACAAGGTTTGTCTTAACTTGGTGTACATCTATCCACTTGTCTATATATCAAAATATTTTAGAAAATAGAACGGCATTGCAATTCATTCTTTGGTGTGCATACATTTGCTTGCCACATAATAAAATGCTCCATGCTGATAATTTTCCATCTAACCATTCTTTAGGTCTCTTACTAACTTTTTCATCCCACTAACATTTCTTTAATCGGTCCCTGTATTCATTTTGGTGGCATTTTATGACACACAAAAACAAATACATAAGCTATTGAACACCTATAATACTGAGGCAAGGTGAATCAGTATTCTATTCAACCATTTAGTCATAATCCAACCAATAATCAAAACATATCTAATTGCAACTATGAATGAAAACATGAAAGAGATCACAACACCACATAACACATGAACACCAATATTTTTACATGGAAAACCTAAAAAGGGAAAAACTACAGTGAGGATTAGCTCACAATATATTATAACTGGTTATATGATATTATAGCCCGGGCTCACTGCTAGGACTCACTATCCTTATAAGGCTCATAACCGGAAATAGATACAAAAAAAAAGTGGATATACAACCAAAGTGTGAAATGATGTAAGATGCACCTTCCTTGTGCCGAATTCAGTTCCAATGAAGCTCTAAATGCAAAATATTGTTCTGCTTTGTAGTCGCTCAACATACACAACAATTCTTCCCTTATATTGATCTCACATATACAATTTCGCTAGTTTGCACAATATCATATTTCACACACATTACATTACATTTTCAACATGCTATGCAATTCAAAAATGTTGCACATATATACCCTATTACATCCACATACATCAATTAGGTTGGCCTAATTAGATGTAGCCCTATTTTAATTCAAAAAAACTTTTTCGACTTCATACTTGAAACAAAACTTCTTTGCGCTCAAATCAAAATGTGAAAAGCTTGATTTAGGTTAGAAAAGATCTAAAATAGATCTCATTACCATCTGCAATACATATTGATCTTCATAGCGCATATTCAAGTATTAGGTTGGCTAGCAATTAGACCTAATCACAAAATAAGCCAATCTAACCAATATCAATCATCCATATGATCATATAAGCACATGCCATTTGGAATATATGTAGAATAATTCCATTAAATAAGCACATGCCATTTGGAATATATGTAGAATATATGTAAAATAGATCTCATTACCATCTGCAATACATATTGATCTTCATAGCGCATATTCAAGTATTAGGTTGGCTAGCAATTAGACCTAATCACAAAATAAGCCAATCTAACCAATATCAATCATCCATATGATCATATAAGCACATGCCATTTGGAATAATTGACACCTATAAACCAACTCCCTAAATTGTAGAGTCTGAATCAAAACATCGGAGGAATGCAGACCAAATAACTCATACCATCTTACACTGTATAAGCCAAAAAAATGTATGTCACTCTTTCGCTACTTGTAACTTTTAGCTTGTTCAACCAAAATTTCTGAAATATTGATCATAGATGTATTTAGCAATCCTAAATAACATATTTTAACTGCATAGGCCGATCTTATAACATGAGAAATTTTGGACCAAATTACTGAATCAAGGTGACACCAAAACTATTTTCCGAATTAGACAAAATTGTTAACAAATAATGTTGGCATCATTGGCAACACTTCAAAGGGTCCCTTCTTCATTATTTCAACATAAGCTACTCATCTCGCATCTGTAATCATGTTAGTATATTATATACATCAACATATGCATATTAGGTCATTCATATCATATAAAAAGATAAAAAATAGATAACATCTTATAAAACATGGCATAACATGTCATAAGAATATAATGTTATCCTACATATAGGGCATATGTTCCAAGTATGAAGGTGTTGTCATTGATGTCAACTAGGTGTTGATAAAGATTGTTGCATCATGATGATGTCGAGGATATTGAGAAAATTGTGAAAAAGAGGGAAACTGTTTGTTGCAAGTCGTGTGCATGTATAGTTGAGATATTGTGGAATTGTTATGAGTACATGGAGCTATCTTTATTTCATAGTGTCTGGAGATGTGTTGGAATAATGTAATGTGCTGAGATGATGTCTTTGGTACTTGGTTTCCAAGTGCTTTTGAGAAAATTTGATAAACAAAGAAAATAGTGTTGTGTAAGTGTTTAGGATGTGCTTTAGGATGTGCTCTGCATTTTTTCTATGTTGATTCTATGCTTGTGTGGATCTAATATATTTTTCAGGGTTGTTGGTAGTTGTTGTATTGAAATTTTGGGGTTTTGGATTGTTGTGCAGAGTGAAATGTATTCACCAGTGTGTGAACTAGCTTTTTAGTGGTGATTTCTATGGTTTGGGAGAATTGTATTTTCTCCACATTTCTTCGATATTTCATTTCAAGTTGTATGGATCTGGGAAGTTACTTATAATGTTTGTATCTTTTAGATTTCAATGTTTCACATGATTTGGTACAGTACAGTGTGTGTTTCATGCGTCGGTGTGTCTATAAGGTTAACTGGATGTTCTAAATCAAAATATTTCTATGATGTGAGTTTGGATGAAGTCTTTGTTGAATCTCGAGTGGCTCATGGATTTTTCTAGATTGTGTAAAAGATATTTGTGTGAGATTTATACCTTTTCCTTTCTGATCTTTCTTTTTCTCTTTTTTAGGTGTCAAAGCAAGTTGTTGACTTACTTGTCTTGCAAGGTGATCCATAAGCTCTGGATTGTTGCTTAGATTAGAGAGAGTGGCTAGAGAAGCTTTGGATGGATAAGGATTAACTAAATGTTGTCTATACATGGGGAACTAACTGGGTCCTAAAGGGAAAATAGTATTTAGAAGCCTACACACACATCTACCACCTACAGTAGCATATATAGAATCAGGTTGGAGAATAACTCCTTTCACTTGCAATAGAAGACAAAAGGTAGACTGGACATATTTGTCTTCAAGATTGATGGTGAAATTAGGTTTAACAAATAAACAGGCATCACCACCTTTTTCTTCATTAGAGGATTTAACTAAGTGACCTCTAAATTTTCCTATGACGGCTTGGTCCCAAATTGTACATCTAGTATCTATGAGACTTGCAAAATAATCAGCACCAATATCGTAATTAAAATGGGGATGTAATATAATGTCAACCAAAGAAAAATGAACATGAAAGAAACCTTTTTCTTTCCATCTCTTAATGTCTTCAGGTAACAATAAGGGAAGATAGACCGGGAAAATGCCTACACCTAAGACTCTGAGGTTAATTTCAGATTGTTGCACAAAATTCATCATTTTTGCTTTTATGCCTTTCTCGGGATACAAATAAGATATTTTAACATCTAGAAATTTGAAATTACCATTTTCATCTACTAGCTCCTCCTTATCTTGAAAGTGATTATGGATAATAGAGGAAAGAGAACTGCTTGCATTCATTAAGCGCTGACTAGCCATTATGAAGAATTTAGAACTTACTTGATTTCGCCTATTCGTTTGCTGCTACATTTTTCATCTTATTGCTCACCCTTAACACGCTTGTCCATCAGATTAACAATGAGATTTACGGCCTTACTGTGGGTCCACAACTACTTGAGTCGCCTACTTTCATTTCGAGCAAATTCTTCAGAAGATGACAGAAAAAAACTTAATGAGGCAACCAGCGCTTTCGAAACGAAACCAGCCTGCGAAGACCAATGAGCAACTGCACAAACTGCGCGACGAAATGTGATCAGTGGTCAATCATGACCAAATAAATTCCAGTCAGCCTGGTGGTGTCAGGTGTCTGGCTTTTGCTGAGCCCAATTTTATGTTTGAAGCGACCCGAATGCAAGAAGGTTGTGAGTTTTTCCATTCTGATCTGGGTCGTGCGGATGAAACTTTTGTTTGAACAGCCACAAGCCCGCATTGGTGGAATACCCGGCATATCCACCAAATCTTTTTCTCCATGTGGTGGTACTACCACAGTACACATCTGGCAAAGCCATTCCTTGACTATAATCCTAAAGAATCTTTAGGACCCAGTCAGTTCCCCATGTATAGACAACCTTCAGTTAATCCTTATCCATCCAAAGCTTCTCTAGCCACTCTCTCTTATCTAAGCAACAATCTAGAGCTTATGGATTGCCTTGCAAGACAAGTAAGTCAATGACTTGCTTTGACACCTAAAGAAGAGGAAAAGAAAGATCATAAAGGAAAAGGTATAAAGCTCACAAAGATGGGTGAAAGAAATTGTATGATGAAGGAAAAGATCCCTAAAGCAAAACTTCCAAGAATGGGATCTAAGAGAAAATATATATATATATAATGGAATTGAATAAAATGGAATAGGAAATCATAGGTTATGAACTTGGTAGATGGCCAACCCCTGAAAATTTCACTGTCATCAATTCTGACAAAAGATTATGGGTAAGATATGAAGCAAGACTTCAGACAGATCTGGGTAGAAAACAAAAAAACTCTAAAGCTCGGTGAAATTGGATGGCACAATGGATGATTTCTGCGCAGGATAACATAGATGACATGGCAGTCGACATTAGATTTTCTCTTGATTTAGGATTAGAAGTTGTAAATAAAATTGACATTGCTACAGAAGTTCAGGAAAAGACTCTTACTTCTACAAAAAATTGTGAACATTATTACTCTACTCTGTCTAATGATATTTCTAGCATGAGCTATGATATCAAAGAAGCTCATAAAAGTGTGAAGACAATCATCTCCACTCAACAACATCAAGATAGCTACCTTACACATATTTATGACAACCAACAGGATTATGAATCTGCCAGAAAGGATAATAATTTAGAAAATAAGACTCTCTTGGATTCTATTGTTAAAAAACTTGAAAAGATCAGGATGCTTACAAAGAAAATAAGAGTATCCCAAACTAGTAAGGATAGTTTAGAAGAGGAAGATAGAGAAAAGAAAGGAAAGTCTGTAGAACCTCCTAAGCCAATGAAGGTATTTATTCAGAGAAGAAAACCTTTTCATAATGAAGAAGATAAAGCTTCAACCTCTCGAAGACCTTCTCATACGCCAACACCACATGTTCCTATGCCTAAATTCAAGGAACATAGTCTAGTCCACAAAGAAGAACAACTGAAAGATTGGCTTGAAGAACTAGGAGTAGAACAAGAGCAGCCAGAACCAGTATACATGGATGAGCCTGGTTTTGCAAATAAAGAGTCAAATGATGAAACTTTTGATGTAAATACTTTAGTTGTTTCTAATAGTAGTAGTGATTCTAACTCTTCTATAAATAGTTGTTTTAATGAAAATAAATTTAGATTTTTCCCAATATAAGAAAATTGAAGGAAAAGAACCTTGGGAATCACTAAAGAAACTTACTATGGACATCGAGATTCAAGAACCAGTGTTCAAAAATATGAAACCTAAACAATTAAAACCATATGCTTCCAGTGGTTACATTTTAAATATAGATAAGTTGGTCAACCCTTGTGAAGCAATATGTACCTGGACTGATACATTAGAGAATATATTTGAAAGAAGTGGTATATGGACTAAACCGGCTAAGGTTCTTTATGCAGTCAGACTTATGTCTGGAAAATTGAGAAACTGGTGGAATAATCTACCAGATACTGGACCCATGCCAAAAAACATTCCTACAAACTCTTTAGATCCAATTCTTGTGGATCCAAAAAATTTGGGAAAAGATGATATTTTCGAAGCTGGCTTTGATGAATTTAAATGGTTATTAACTGATCTTTTCTATGATGACATTTCCAATCAAGGTCTAGAAGCCAATAAGATACTGTAATCTATGAAGTTAAAAAATTTAGCTAAGTTTGATGAATAGAACTATATGTTTGAATCTTATATGGTTACAACAGACAAGATGCGTGACCTGACCACAAAGCAGTATTATTTGAATTCACTTCCATGTGGTTTGGGTGCTTGGGCACAAGATTATCTTATTAGGAAAGAACATAAGTAGCTTGATGATGTTAGTTTTCCAACTATTAAAGATTGATCATATATAAGTTGGAAAATTAGTGCTTATTAGGAGCTTTGTAGCTCAATAAGGAAGAATACAATTATAAATGCAACTTAAAAGAATTTTGTGATCTTCTGCCAATAAATCAGCTCAAAGACTTCCAACAGCTGAAACAGTTCAAAAGAGGTGGTTGTGGCAAAAAATGTAGATGTAAAAAGTGTTCCTGAAATAAATATCATGAAGGAAAATACACATTCAAGTGCAACAAGCATGGTAAGCATGGTTATAAAAAGAAATATAGGGTAGTCCCCTATAAGAAAAGAAAGTGGTCTAAATAGACACCACCATACTTACTGAGGAAAAGGAATAATAAGGCCCCTAGAGGCATCAAATGTTTTATTTGCAAAGGGCCCCACTATGCTGCTAACTATCCCAAAAAATTAAATCCTGGTACTAGATTTATGTAATTTTTGAATATGATAACCCAGGATGGGAAGTCATTGATAGTAGCAATCTTTCAGAAAATCTTAATGATTTTTATGAGTTAGTTGAAGAAGTTCCTGAATCCAGTTTCATGTTAAAATTTAAAGATGTTAAGGATTGATATAGACACCTTCCAGAATCTTTCTGATCCAGAACCAGAGAGTTCAGATCCAGATGAGGATTTTCTCACTTCTCTCCTCAAAGATACATTAAAGGATCTGCAAGTTAAAATATAGATAAAAAAATCCAAAGATCCTTATAAATTGGTAGGACCTAAAGAAGAAAGAAAAAAGGTTGTTCACCAGCATTTGGAAAAACTCAAAAGTTCAGAATCAGATAAAGCAGAAGTGGAGAAATGATTACGGTTGCAGAAAAAACCCTCCAAAGGGGTTGAAAGAGATATTGACCATGGATACAAAGTTCCTCCATGGAAAAGGAAAGATAATTCTTCCTCTTCAAAAAGTTCTTCAAAACACAAATCTTCTAATATAGATACTGATGTTATTGCAATCTTTAAAAAAATTGACATTCTTATGGATGATGTTGCTGAATTAAAAAGATTGCTCAAGACTCAACAAAAAGAAATCAAAGACATTCTCATATGCCAACACCACATGTTCCTATGCCTAAAATCAAGGAACATAGTCTAGTCCACAAAGAAGAAGAACTGAAATATTGGCTTGAAGAACTAGGAGTAGAACAAGATAAAAATAATGTTGGCATCAATGGCAACACTTCAAAGGGTCCCTTCTTCATTCTTTCAACATAAGCTGCTCATCTCGCATCTATAATCATGCTATTACATTATATACATCAACATATGCATATGAGGTCATTCATATCATATAAAAAGATAAAAAATAGATAACATCTTATAAAACATGGCATAACATTTCATAAGAATATAATGTTATTCTACATATAGGGCATATGTTCCAAGTATGAAGGTGTTGTCATTGATGTCAACTAGGTGTTGAGGAAAATTGTTGCATGATGATGATGTCAAGGATATTGAGAAAATTGTGAAAAAGAGGGAAATTGTTTGTTGCAAGTTGTGTGCATGTATAGTTGAGATATTGTGGAATTGTTATGAGTACATGGAGCTATCTTTATTTCATAGTGTCTAGAGATGTGTTGGAATAATGTAATCTGCTAAGATGATGTCTTTGGTACTTGGTTTCCAAGTGCTTTTGAGAAAATTTGATAAACAAAGAAAACAGTGTTGTGTAAGTGTTCAAAATGTGCTTTAGGATGTGCTCTGCATTTCTTCTATGTTGATTCTATACCTATTTGGATCTAATATATTGTTTAGGGTTGTTAGTAGTTGTTGTATTGAAAATTTGGGGTTTTGGATTGTTGTGCAGAGTGAAATGTATTCACCAGTGTGTGAACTAGCTTTTTAGTGGTGATTTCTATGGTTTGGGAGAATTGTATTTTCTCCACATTTCTTCAATATTTCATTTCAAGTTGTGTGGGTAAGTTGCTTATAATGTTTGTATCTTTTATAGTTCAAGGTTTCACATGATTTGGTATAGTACAGTGTGTGTCTATAAGGTTAACTGGATGTTCTAAATCAAAATATTTCTATGATGTGAGTTTGGATGAAGTCTTTGTTGAATCTCGGGTGGCTCATGGATTTTTCTAGATTGTGTAAAAGATGTTTGTGTGGTCTGTGTGTCATCTTGATCTAATGAGAAGCATGTACTTAATAGTTTTATGGTGCTTAACAAGGGTAATGACCAACTTGGTGTTAACACTGCATGTGAAGCTTGTGGAAGCATGCTAAGGTGTGTTAGGACTTATTTGGATCCTAACTAAGGATTTATATAGGTCACCTTCATTCCTATCCACCACAAGAATGTTTGGGTGGTAACCTAATTTGAAATTGTAAGTGTAACAAATAGTTGCTAACCTTGGATAGTGTTTTCAAGTTTGAGATTGATATAAATAAGAGTGTGTTGTTGGAGGATGTAAAAAAGAGTCAAGATAGATGCGAGATAGATGTGAGTGATGAATGTGATGTGAATTGCAGAGATATAGATGCAAATTTGAGAAAAGTAGTGTGAACTTCAAAGTGTTGGGATTTTAAAGATAGTGAGATGAAGGTGTCTGCAATCATTCAATCAAGGTTGCAAAAGTGTTGGAGAATTTGTGGTGGATTCCTTGTTGCATTGAGAAGTTGTTCTCTGTGTAACATTTCTCTTCTATCTTCTTCATCTCTTTTTGTGGTAGTGAGCCCTGGCTATGAGCCTTTTTGGATAGTGTGTCCTATTATGGCAACAAGACCTTGTACCAATTTTGTGATTACTTATATTGTGAGCTAATTCTCACCATGGTTTTTCCCTCATTGGGTTTTCCATGTAAATTTAGTTTTCTCTTGTCTATGGTGTTATTTTATTTTTTGTTATCTGCATTTCAAGATTAATCACTATAATAGAATTGAATAAGAGTTTAATGAATGCATGTGGATCTGATTACTGTTGAGGGTATTGATGTTTTAATTTTCTACAACTGATTCACCCCCCTCTCAATTTTCTTGTTCATTTGAATTGCATATACACATATTAATCCCATCATAGATCATAAAAATTAGATATCCATACATAAAATCCATCATATAAGCATTAATCAATATCATGTGCATTCATCCATCTATAGGAAATCATGCAAATGCATAAATATACATCATAAATCCATAATGCACGTTATATAAGAGACATCAGATAAAATAAAATGAATAACATAGATCACATCACATAGAAACATGCACATAAAACAAAGGGACATCATTTAGTGACCACCAAAAATGATGCATCTCATATATATATAAAATGTGTCTATATAGGAGTGAATTTGCACCCCTTATGCAAATTCCCCTTTTTCCTTTCTCCACTTTAGAAAACCAAGTTTAGAGGCTTAATTACACCTAAACCCGCTGCTTTCATTCCACTTGGAACCTGTTTTGAGCATTGGTGGGGGAATTTCTGTTGGGGACGCCTATGCAACGTGCATATGTTTGCGTGATGTGCTTACATCCCTGGAAAATTCTTGCAGTTGAACTTGTAGAGGCATTACACTTCTCATTGGCAGTCGACTTGTAATGCCCCCTTCGATCAACCAACCCAAATATGGCCATTTTCTTCATCTCTCCTTCAAATTCCCTCCTTCCACATGCATTTCAACTTCTTCTAAGCTTTCAACTCAACTTCTACACACTATCTTGCACTCCAAGAATTCTCAAGCACTTCTAGCAGCACTTTTGCACTCCTTAGCAACAACTTCACTCCATCACTTTAGTAGAGAAAGTTTGGGACAACACCATTGCAACAAAGGCTTGAGTACTCTCATTCTCTCCTCCATTAGCCTTGAGTGCTCTTGGTGGAGCTGGTAAGCTTCCCATTCCTCTCCTTTACTACTTGGTTGAGTAAGCACATTTACTATTTTGTAGTGTTTTAGTGTTCTTATTATATTACTTTCTTTATCGTACTCGCTTTCTTGGCTGTTTGTGGAGGTGGAAACACCTAAATGGGGGTCTAACTGAGGTAGACCCCTATACAACCACCCAACATTTTTCCTCTTCTTTGTGTGTAGGTGAACGTGCTTTTGGGGAGCTAGCTGGAAAACAAATTTCTTTGTGAGATCATTCTTACTACCCTAATTCTCACATTTTTACTTTATCATATTAGAGCATTTTTTTTTTACTTAATAGCATTATTTTGGTACTTTATTATTGGTTAGTTGGGCCATTAGCTTGTTTTCCTAGGTTCAACCTTGTCTATTTAGTTGTATGGTCATATGGATGCCAGTACGCTTGATAGATGCCAGCGCGTCGTGCTATCGTCCCAAGACTATGCTTCTGTCCTCAGGTAGAGAGCTTCTAAAGGCATAGTGTTGAACCAAAAAACTAGCTCACCTAGCCCTATTATGTATTTTGGGTTTGTAGAGTGATTGAAGGACCTTATAGTCCTCATCACTCTCATCCTGCATTTCCTAACACCCCATTAAGCTAAGGTAACTTAGGGCATCCTTCTGTTCTTGGCCCTCCGTGACCTAGGGCCTTGAACATGGTTGGTCCCCCTCTCTTACATTTTTGGTGAACCTAACATGAACCATTTTGGTTTTTTTTTGTGATACTGAAAGTTCCTTTTCTCATACTCTATGAGTGTTGTAGGTGTGAGTGTTGTGAGGCTGTCACCTTACAACCCAACCTATGACCCCTAGTTAGCATAGTTGGAAGGTTTCAAAGGTGTTGACGTAATGAAACCTTAATTGGGTCACTATCTTATCCTTTAACCTTTTGGGACTCTTTGAAAGTATCATCTAGTGTGCATAATGGCATCCTTCCTGCATCAACCTATCCCCTATGTGAAACCTTTGGATAGTGTTACTGGTATAACCTTCACTTCACATGACCTGTCAATGGGTTTTAATAGGGAACCATCTCCTCTCTACATCCCCGTGCGGATCAACAAAAACATCATATCAGGTTTACTCATTGATCTGATGTCATAAGTAAACATCATAACTGAGGAGATCATGCTGACTAACTTCTTACATAAAGATGGGTATGATGCACCTGTGAGTACCATTTGCACACATGATGGGATTTTTGTGCCCCCTTTGGGTAGTATTGTCCTGTCGGTCTTGGTTGGACCTAAATTTGTGAAACTCCTATTTGACATTATCCTTAGGTCTAAGCTCTTTAGAGTGAAATTGGGTATCCATTGGTTGGTATCTATGAACATGGTGCCATTGGTCCTACATAAATGTTTAAAATTTATCCACAGGGGTTCCATGCTTGCAATTCACAACACCGGTTATAAACCACTAGTTGATCACTATAGCTACTCCTTGGACTACTCTTGTCTTGCACCCATTGGTCCTCTTTTGCCTAGGATGGACCTTTTGCACCGAACATATCAAAACTATAAGAAAGCGCACCTACGACCAAAAGTGAGATACCCTCTGTCGCCTTACGTTGTTTCACATAGGGCTTGCTTAAAAGCTGGCAGTGATGCCACTAAGGCACGTAGGAAGGAAGAAGAGAAGCGGTCATAAGATCCTCACTCTTCCTCTTCTGCTAGTTAGTCTGATGCTTCATCTTGCTTTGTTGTGGTATCGTTAGATTCTACTTTGCACTTACAGGAGAATCCTATGGTGCCTGCTTGGTGAAAACATAAGTGTCCTACATTTGAATTTTTTGTTTTCCTGATGGAGCCTAGACCCGTTTGGTATAATGGGAAGAAGGTCTCACATGGAGAGTCCTCTTTGTCTTGACCTTCACGGCCTCCTACCACTCCTACTCACAAAGTGGTGAATGGGAAAAGGGCCACTGCCAAGGCTCTTGAGCCGATTCCCCCCACTGCTCCTTGACCTGCTCCTCCTACTCCCATTTAGGAATCCATTCCTCTATCGGAGACAGTCATAGTGGATGTTCCCATGGTTGAGCACAAGCCTTCCATTCCTTTGTAGCCTCTAGCCTCCAACTCAGAGTCATCGAAACTACCTTACACATGAGCACAAGTGTTGGAAAAAGGCTCTTCTAGCTGAGCAACTTTCCTCACAAATGAAGGAGGAAGAGACGAATTCCCTTGCTTCAGGGCCTCCCGTAGTTTCTCCCTCTCTCCTTCCCTCTACTTCTCTTCAGTCTAGTCTTGTGTTGCTTCTGGATTCCGCTGTGAGTACAAATGTGCCTAACCCCAAGGGGGTACAAGTGTTCATCGCTCCTTCGGTGGAGCCACCTTGGCTAATGTTTGTTCTAGATATATCACCTTTCCCAAAGCCCATGGATATGATTATTACCTCGGTTGTATCCACTGTGATTCTTTCCTCCTCTTCCTCCACACCTCTAACCTCATCTATGGGGAGTTTGTCTCTTTTGACAAAGCAAAAGGTGGAGTGTGGTCCTTCTAATAGTGAAGGATGTAAGAGAATCCTACCTTCTTCACAAGGTGGTCCCATGCTAACTTGTTCTATCCCAGTGATGGAACCAATCCCGACTTCCCTTGAGTTTGTCACCACTCCCAATTCACTTGGTGAGCCTAGCAGTGAATCTCAGGCGTAGCCTGCCCCATCCACTAAAGTTAAACACATGCTCTTGTAAGGTGCATGTTTAACTCCATGGATGAAGTTTCGGTCTTGTCAATAATCTTCGTGAAATCGTTGACCCTAGCTCCATAAGAGCTCGGTGAAGAAGACCTTGTGGGGTCTTCTTCCTTGGCCCCTATTGTGGGAGGGTTGGATGCTCCTCCTCTTAACATCCCACCACTACAAGCTTGTCCTCCTTCCCCTTACGATGATCTAGAGTGGGAAGTGGATGACCTCTTGGCCGATTAGTGTTAGGAGGAGGCCCCTTCTTGATCTTGTGTGTGTGTTTTGTGATGTGTTCCCCCGTGATTGTGCTATGTGTGTCTAGATGACCCTTGTCACCCTTATTGGTGCTTTGATACAAGCATGGTTTTTGTGTTGTAAAACTTCTTCTATTTGTATCATCATTCTTCCATGATTTTGCTTGATTTTCGATAAATTGGGGATGATGCAAAGAGTTGGGGGCATTTAGGCTTCCTTTCCATGTTGACGTAATTTTGTATTCTTACTTTGTTTTCTCGTGCATTCTTCACTTGGTCTAATATAGTAGGGGGTTCATGACAATTCATTTATCTACTATTATTATACATATATATATTTATGAGAAGTTTTGACCCCAAAATATCAGGCTACCCTGTGCCCTTTGTTTTTTTTTTGCTTTGTGTTTATCTTTCTCTCTTCTTTTCTTGAGTTTTCCTTGTCATATCTCACAAAAATTTTCTTCAACATTTCAATTTTCAGAACATGTATTCATTGCTAACAAATATTTTTTGAAAAATCTTCACAAATCTTTCTTTAGGATTGCATTCTCAACCTAGAGCCCTAATGAAACATGTTTCCTTCATCATGGGTTTGTAAAGAAAGGACTTAAAAACCTTCCTCCAAAGCAGGAACAACTTTGACCTTCCCCTCACATGGGGGAATATTCTTCCTTTCAAATTCCTTGATGAGGTGAACATATTTCAAAAGGATCCCTTGATGATGGATTGATTTGAGAAAGAAAATATCTACTTTCAAACTGTGCGTCCCTGGAGTGGACCCCTTCTTCACAACAGGTTCCCAAGTGACCCCTTTGAAAGTCTTCTAGAATGTCGACAGTTTGCATGACTATCTGCTTACTTGCCTACTTGGCCACTTCTTGACTCTGCGGAGTCTGCTTTCCTTGGTTTCCTCCTTGAGAGAGATCTTGGGGGATACCTCCTTGTAGGTTTGAGAACCTGTAGGGTGCTTCCTTTGAGCTTCCTCCATGCGAGAGATCTTGGGGACCTAGCTCCCCTACAGGTTTGCGGGTCAATAGGGCGCTTCCTTGGGTATTCTTCATGCAAGAGATCTTGGAGAATACCTTCCCTATAGGTCTATGGATCTGAAGGGTGCTTTCCTGGCTTCCTCCATGTGAGAGATTTTGGGGGGCACTTCCCGAGTATCCTCGATGTGAGAGTTCTTGGGGGACACCTTCCTTGCAAGTCTGCAGGCTTATAAGGCACTTACTTCATGGAGCTTCCTTTATGTGAGAAATCTTGGGGGTTGCCTCCTTGTAGGTCTGCGGGCTTGTAAGATGCTTCCTTTCTTCAACTTCATAGTTCTGAGAGGCTATGAAGTCCTTCACTTGCCCTGCACCTTCAAGTTCATCAAATCATGGTCTACTTCCTCGATGGTTTAGGTTTACATTTCTAACCTTATTCATTCTTCGATCTACTTTACTGAAGCACTCATTAATATTCGTGCTCTCTAAAATGTGAGTAGAATGTATAGGAGTGAATTTTCACCCCTTATGAAAATTCCCCTTTTTCCTTTCTCCACTTTAGAAAACCAAGTTTAGAGGCTTAATTACACCTAAGCCTGCTACTTTCATTCCACTTGGCACCTATTTTGAGCATTGGTGGGGGAATTTCTATCGGGGATTCCCATGCAATGTACAAACATCCATGTGGCACACTTACGACCTTGGTAGATTCCTGTGGCTGAACCTGCAAAGGTGTTACACTTCTCATTGGCAATCAACTTGTAATGCCCCCTTCGGCCGATCGACTCGAATATGGTCGTTTTCTTCAACTCTCCTTCAAATTCCCTCCTTCTACATGCATTTCAACTTATTCTAAGCTTTCAACTCAACTTCTACACACTCTCTTGCACTCCAAGCATTCTCAAGCACTTCTAGTAGCACTTTTTCACTCCTTAGCAGCAACAACTTCACTCCATCACTTTAGTAGAGAAAGTTTGGGAAAACACCATTGCAGCAGAGGCTTGATTACTCTCATTCTCTCCTCCATTATCCTTGAGTGCTCTTGGTGGAGGTGGTAAGCTTCCCATTCTTCTCCTTTATTACTTGGTTGAGTAAGCACATTTACTGTTTTGTAGTGTTTTAGTGTTCTTATTACATTACTTTCTTTATCATACTCACTTTCTTGGTTGTCCATGGAGGTGGAAACACCTAAACGAGGGTCTAACTGAGGCAGAACCCTATACAACCACCCAACATTTTTCCTCTTCTTTGTGTGTAGGTGAATATGCTTTTGGGGAGCTAGGTAGCAAACAAATTTCTTTGTGAGATCATTCTTGCCACCCTAACTCTCACATTTTTACTTTATCATATTAGAGCATATTTTGTTTACTTAATAGTGTTATTTTGGCCCTTTAGTAGTGGTTAGCTGGGTCATTAGCTTGTTGTCCTAGGTTCGACCTTGTCACTTTAGTTGTTTGGTCGTATGGACGCCAGTGCACTTGAGAGACACCATCACACTGTACTATCATCCTAGGACCACACTTCCATCCCTAGGTAGAGAGCTTCCTGAGGCATAGTATTGAACCCAAAAATTATCTTGCCTAGCTCTGTTCTATATTTTAGGTCTAAAGAGTGATTAAAGGACCTTATAGTCCTCATCATTCTCGTCTCATATTTCCTAACACCCCATTAAGCTGGGGTAAGTTAGGGCAGCCTTCCGCTCTTGGCGCTTCATGACCTAGGGCCTTGAATGTGGTTGGTCCCCCTCTCTTACAGTGTCATAGTACAAAACTAATATGTTTGTCAAAAATGGAGCTCGAGGGATTGATCAAAATATACATAAGTTCCTACAATACAAAATCAATTGGGCTACCCCAAGCTTCCCCTATCCTTCATGGGGGATGCCATGTCCTATCTCGGCCCTGATCTTGATGTCCCAGGATGAACCTGCTCTCTAGGTGGTCATGATGGTGGATACCATGACCTCCTAGGTCTAGATATGCCACCATTGCTAACTAACCTCCATTAGTATGACATGCTTTAGGTATACCTGGGTTCCCTCTATGATAATGCCATCTCATTCTCGTATAGATCTCTATAGTACTATGCCTCTTGACCAACTTGATAAAATTTACATGCAAAATCGACACTAGGATCATTCACAGTTTCAATGAAGCTTTGAATGAACACCATCATCACCTATGGCCTCAACTTCCTCCTCGATGACATCTCGAATGACCTCTTTGATGGAAAAATCCTCCAAACCTCATCATCTGCCATGTATCAAACATCCTCCTCCTCCTGTGCCTCCACATCAAGCATCTCCTGCTTCAGCTGGGTGACATACTTCCCCCACACATCATCTTGTACCTCCTCCTCCTTTGCAATGTGGGGTAACTATTAAGGAATAACATGTGGAACCATGCCTCTTCCTCGCCTACCACCACTGCCTCCATCACTACCTCCAATACCTCCATCATCAATTCCATCATCCCCTCTACCTTCATGTCTCCCACCATCATCACCCCTCCCCCTTAGTCTACCTCACAGTCCTTTCCCTAGTCTCTTTCATAGAATTGGTACCGCAAGATTTGTAAATTTATTCAATCTATGCTACAACCACCAAGCATCATACTCTAGTTTGGTTCTTGCATTTACAACCTCTGGTCTTGCACCCACCCCAATAGGCTATAGCTAGTCGAAATCCTAGAATGCAACTTGATGATTGATGGTAGGACCCCAGCGTCCCACCTCCCAAGATGATCTAGAAAACATCGTGCAATACTAATGGCAACACATTGTTGCTCCCCAAACTATCGAAGCACTCTCTTAGATAACCACCTCTCAATTATATGATGACTTTGGATTGTGTTACTAATCAGATATCTAGTCTGTCTACAATATAGAAGATGCTTTATATCATTGTCCCATGATGCACATTACTAGTAGGGTCTCCAAGTAAATTCAACAAGTAGGTCAATCTTGTGGCATCGGTATACCACTTCTCCAACATGTATCTGAGTAATTGCACCACCATACATGAACACATAGGGTAAACCAATAGGTAGATATCTCACAAACATTGGTTTGAACATAACAATATGCTCACATGCCCACACATGGAGTAGTGTGACTCAACGACCAATCAAATAGGCTCCCCTATAAGCAACATCATGTAACTAAAAGTAAAACATGGCCAAAACACAAGGGCCCCATGCATACACTTTTCCCTTTTCCATCATACTAGCCAACATGCAACCCCATCATACAAGAAAATAATGATCTCATTGATCTGGCACCGAGACACCACTATAAAACTATAGGCCACAATGATCAGACACTCATACCTACCTATTATGATGTCCCATCTAATCTTGTACTCCTTGAAACCTAGGTCATCAGTGTTGAAACATCTCTATATGGCTGCTAATTCGAAATCAAGGTTGTAAACTACCCTCTTGCCATGAATGGGAATGCAAACGATGCACCATACATCCTTTAATGTCACTTTCGCCTCTCCAAGAGGTAGATGAAATAAGTTGGTCTCAAAGTACCATCTCTTTGCCAGGGCATTAATCAACCCCCTAATAGCCCTATTCTTGGGCATGAAGGTCATACAATATAATCCAAGAGAATGTAGAGTATCTCTTTGTCACGTCCAAGTGATTATGCAACACCATATTTGATGACTGACTCTCACAAGTATACAGTGGTAGCAACCTCACTTGCATTCAAACAACACATGTCATTAATCATGACACCTGGATAAATCTAGTTGACCTTTTGAACCTTGGTTTTTTTTCCTAAAAATGCATTTATTTGAGCAATAGTTAGATACGTTGCTTTACTTGATGAATGTGTCACTCTAATGAGGCACACAATCAATTATGGCTCAACATAATAAATGCTCCACACTATCTTATAAACGTGTCACTAAAAAATCACTTGTGTTACTAAATCCTACACATGAGGTGCCATAATACACTTGCGGCTCAAAATATTTGTGGCATGCAGACGATTGTTGTGCCACAAAAAAACTAGGGTGCATTTTGACAAATGTGGTGCTAAACCTAAAAATTGCAATGTTCATGACTATGAATGCAACACAAATTTCTGCATTGCATCCATTGCTCAATTTTTGAGCCCTAAAATCTAGCCAAAAATGACAAAGTTTCAAAATTAGAAAGAGGTACATAGCATGTCACCTGAGCTCTTTGGTTGTCCGAAAGTCTGTATGCACCACCCACGATGAGAAGCCTCCAAAATTCCAATCATAGCTTCGATGCTTTGCTGCTAATGCTCACTCCTCTCCTCTTAAATTTTCAAAATCACAATCCTCAAATGAGGAAAATGAACCCCCAAAGGCCATTTATAGACCTCCCAACCCCTAATGGACCCCCCTTCATAATTGGATGTACTGGACATGTACTTAAAACACTAATATGGAGGCCCAAATTGACCTATAAACCTAAATTTTTACTATTTACACACCTAAACACATCAAATCAACCTGTCAAAAAATTTACCAAATTTTTCATAATTTTTTCAAAATTTTGCCAAATTTCTCGAGGGGGCACCACATTATCATGTTGTCATAGGGGCATACTGATGCAGATCTTGAACATAATTTTTTTTTTTTTTTTGATAACACTTAAAATCACATTGTATCAAAGAGGGGAAAAATTTAGATACCTGAAATTATCTTAGCTTGCAAGTAACACTTTTACACTAATTATCATCCTATCCTAATGATTAAATAATATTCAATTATTTAATTATTATCTAAATTCCATATTCCACTATTAATTAAATGATTTTATATTATTTAATTAATCCACTTTAAATCTTATTCTTCCTTGATTAATTAAATAAATACTATTTATTTAATTTCGTCTTTAATTATATTTATTCTTCTAAATTAATTATATTAAATTTTATTATTTAATTAAGCATTTATTATCCTTTTTTAAGTTAAATAATTACTTTAATTATTTAATTATTTTTTATTTTCTCAATATTATCCACTCTTCAATAATAAATAAAATTAATTATTTTATTTATCTAATTTTCACTTGCACATTCCTTTAATAATTAAGTCATTTAATTAATTATTAAACTCATATATTTCCACCTCATTTCTAATGAAGACTTTCTTCCTCTACTGACTAATCGATCAAATCAGTTCACTCCCACTCAGTGTGAGTTAACGAAACAATCAATTCCCTTAACTAAGTTATGTAAACAGTTAACTGAAATCATACAACTAGTTAATTGCTCAATCAATTTCTCTCATTGATTCTTTACCCTTGATCTTGTCAGTTCATCTTTCGATCTTGATTGTCCATAAAAATCAACCTTTTCTACAAAATAGGTCTTCATGTTCATTTGAAGGCTAACCACGAATCTTCAATGTTTTGCTATCATTATCACATCCATATTTCAATTGAACTTGAAGCAATATAATGCACACAAATTTTGAAACCAAATGAAAAATAGAGAAGAACAATAAAGATAAATTCAATGATGATATAAGAAGGTATTGTTGTGATTTATTGATTTCTATGTTATATTGTGCTTCATTGTTGGATTAGACTTGGATTTTCATTGAATTTTATAAGTTAATGGTTGTTGGTTTATAATTCATGTTGTTTAATCCTATTTTCTGGTCGTACACTTTGAATATGTTTTATTAAGTGCCTCCCGGAATTTACAAGCTAGCAAAACTATTTCACTGCTTGTCCTAAATGTTAATGAAGTTTGTCTTGGATGATCAAAACTCTAATTTACTTTTTCATGTCTCGAGTTTTAGCGCTTTGCTCTCTCTAGTGCAAGCAATCCACTCATAATAATATTTTCAGTATATAAATGTGAAACACTCATTGATAGTCCTATAGTTTGATAAAGGCTCATGCATTACAAGGAATCAAGTCTGTAGGAAAGTTAAAGTAATACAATATGATTGTTTTCTTTTAGAACTGTTTTGATTGCTTGTTTGAATCAACTAGGAGAGATACATGAATAGCATGGTTGTGTTGATACCATCTTCACCTTTCTTGACTATCAAAGGAGCTTGATTATATGAATATTCATGCAATTTGAATAGAATTTCATTTAAAGATACAATAGCTGATGTATCACATTGGCAGCTGTGGATAAACAATGACAAGATTTGAATGTTGTCTTTTCCTTATCTTGGTTAGGCTTTACATTTTTGACAAAGAGAGGTAAGGTGAGTGGGTGTTAGTGAAATTTTCCCACATTTAGCTTGGTAACATGTACCTATTGTTAAGGGTTATAGTAGTTAAATTTAGCAGATTTTATTTTGTATTTGTTGATATCATATTTATGACATTATTCATCAGATTTTGTCCTCTGTACAACAATTGCTTAGTATGATGTTTAAAATTCCATTATTTCTCACTTCTTAATATTTGAGCTACTAATTTTATTTTATTTTCTATAGCTGGTTTCACCAATCAACATTCCTGCGTGTTTGTTAGTTATTTTCAATCTAGCTTCTTCTTGTTATTTTTGACATAAAAGTTCTTAAATGGTGATCTTTTATAATTTCCCTTTCAATATTCTACAATGTTTGATCCAAAACTAATTGATTGTTATAAGTGATATCATCTTTTATGACCTCATAAATGCAGGTTTGTTTCACATGATTTTTTGTTTATAAGGGAGATGTTTAAAGTTTCTTTTAATTTTATATTTGGAATCCTCTCGAAGAGTTATGAACTTTAAAGATGGGCACTTGATTTCAAGTCTATATGCAAATTTATGGCCTCTGCAAGTTACAAGAATTGTGTTGCAGCTAAGTGGCAGTTCCCTTTCTATCGATGGCGGTTTCATTTTCATCACTTTCATAAAGGAGTAATTTCATTGCTGTCACTTTTCTAAAGCAGCAGTTTCATTTCCATCAACTGTGTAAGTAGAAGTTTTCATTTAAACTCCTAGTTTTTGTTACTTCTTGATGTAGTATCCTAACTAGAAAGGTGTTGCATATTGCCTTGCTAGAATGGTAATTTAACTTGCTAAGCACCACATGTTTTTTTTGTTGTGTGTTTTTGTTTTTCAAAACTGTTGTTTCCTTGTTATATTTAGGAGGTTTATATTCTATCCATTTTGTGGTTGGTTGGTTCCTACAAGATATTTGCACAAAGTTTATTGCTTTACTATTTGTTGTTTTTCACATGAATGTTGTATTCTTTCAACATCTTTAAAAGGAAAAACCAAAAACTAATATTTTAAGTTGTTCATGGTTTTATTTAGTGGTCTAGAGGTGAGCCAAGATTTTATAGTGTTGGTAATGACATTGTGTGATGGTTAAATCGTTGTGTTGTGATTCTTGCCACCAAGGTTCAAAGCCCTACTAGGATGTTATTGCTTAGTGTTCATGTTGAAGATGAGGTCCCTTGGATGTAACCTCATTGATTTATAACTTTGCTAAAAAATGATTACCCCAATTTAAAAAAAAAAACTAAATAGAATGATACTCATTAGTAATTATTACACATCATGAACTAGCATATTTTAAGTACTTGTAGTATTGATTTCATTTAAGAGGTATATAACTTAGATTTTATAAATTGCCAAGTTGCAAAGGATGATTCATATTTGTCCATAAAGAAATTTAGTTAGTCGTCTAAGGTCATAATTCCATTCTAAGATTAGACCATTAGATTTCATAAATTGCTTTTAGAGGATTCTATTGTTAATATATTAATTTAGAGTTGTGAACTAGAAGTAACTATAATAGAATGGAGATTGTTGCCATAGTGCAACATTTTCAAGGTCATGAGTCTATGACTAATGAGCACCAAGCAAAAGGTCGTGTGACTCCTCATGGGCTTGAAAGATACTTAAACATTATACATAAAACAACCATGCTTTGCACATTACACATGTCTAAATCTGCTTCAATTCAAATTTTGCCATGCCTCTCATTACCTTATTCATTTAAACATACTTTTTCTTAGTCTTCATGTTTGCATAATAATAATTAGGACATGGAAATGTAAGGAAGTGAAATTTTACTCCTCAACTTTAAGTTACATTGGCGGTTGTTGTTGCACCAAAATATTGACTTGTTAATGCTTGATATAGCTACTAGTTTTATACAAGATCCACGAGCCCAAGCATCACACTACATAGAGGAGATCGAGGGACACACCATCTTGCAACACTTTAAACCTTATTTAAATGTGTTCCATCTTGAGAAAGATTGGATTACTAAACTTATGTATAATGAATTGGTGAATCAAATGAATTTTCAAATTAAAAACTCTTCCACAATTATAGTAGATTCATAATGCTATGTTGAATGATGGTCTAGGATGTACATTCCTAGTAATAGGATTGATTGGGTGAAGGGAATGATCCTTACATTGACTTGATTGAATGTATATGCATGGATTTGAAGAGTAAATGATCTTAAGAATAGGGTTAAAAAGTTGTATTATATTGCAACAGAATATAGAGGCAAACAAGGTAGCCTCAATGGTTCATAATTGGGTAGCATAAAAAATTTCAAATGCATAACACACCTTGCAAGCATACTCTAACAAAAATATTTCTATACACACATAAATCTATGTGCACACAATTATATGCACATACATAGAGAGAGTGAATGAATAACCTAGTAATGGAGAATGAAAAATAATGGATAGAGTATGTCGATGACACAAGGAGGATGTGAACTATCCTAAATAGAGCCAGGGATATCAATACAATCCAGACTATTAAGTAGTGACTTCTAACCCATTATCTAAATTTATATGGTGAATTTACCTAAGCAAGAAGGAGTTGTTCCCTCTCTCTATGAAAAGGGGTGATCCCACTATACTAGTTTACAATTTTTGGCCAAACTAGACACTAAAATAATTTTTTCTAACTAAATCTTCACTTATGGGCACCTATAGTAGCTAAATCGTGAGGAATTTGAAGATGCAAACTAGTGATTTGTGACATTTTTTCTATAGATTCTAAATATATTTTTTCAAAAATTTTGAAATCAGATTGCACTTCTTTTTCCATCTCCTTTGAAAACTAGTTTTTTTAGTAAACACCATTTTTAAGGAGTGATGCTCACCATGTACAACATAACTTTTTTTCCATGATGGATGAAATTCTAACTTTTTCAAATTTAGATTTGTAACTATGATATCTAGTGCTCCCAATTGGTTTCATAGTGTTTTAGTGAATTTTTTTCTTTAATCAAGTTTCAAATTCAAACCAATTACAATTTAGACACAGGCGGACAATATACAACATAACTTTTTTTTATGTATCGAAATTCAATTTTTTTTGGTTGGATCAAGGACTTCAATATCTAGTGTACTCACATTTTTCAATTTTTTTTGATAATCTACTATTTTTCCACGTGTAGAATAGAGAGCTTGATTTTCCATGAAAAAACTATGTTTAATAAAACTAAAAAAACAAATACATAATAAAACCAAAACATATTAAAATTATATTCGTTGAATAGCTCGTTCTAAGGACTACCATCATCCAGTTGGTTCTATGAAGTCTCCTCCATTTTCATCCTCAAATTGATCTTCGAAGGGAAAAATTTTGGAATTTTTTGGTGACAAAGGGGGAGAAGGGGAAAAGGGGGGTTCGAGCGAACTAGGGTTTGAGCGAACCCCCTTTCCACAACCATTTTATTTGTTTATTTTTTCAAGAAATGTGGGACCCAACATTTAATAGGTTTTCTCGAATGAGGGTTCTAGCGAACCCCCTTTGGGTTCGCTCGAACCAAAAGTTTGTTCGAACCCCCAAAAACCATTTTTTTTTGCATGGGGTCATTTTTGCAACTTTTCCTTCCTCACTAGAATTGTAAACCACTTTTGTTGGTTTACCCAAAGCTATTTTGATGAGGGTGGTTGAATTATTATGTTAAAATTATCCCTTTAGCCTAAGCTTCTTGATCTACCTTAATATTATAACTAGATTGTCTTATTGAGGATATATATGTCCAAGTGATTGTTCACTGATCTTAATTTACTAGATGATTGTTTAGCAATAAATCTCACATTCATATAGCCTAGTAGGTTTATATCTTCCTTAAATACTTATTTAAAGTAGCCTTATGAATGAAATAGGCTAACCATTATCTATCTTTTCCATATCGATTATAGTTAAAACTAAGAGTAAAAGCATGCTAAGATGTTAGAAGTATATTTTATTTAGATGCCTATATGTATGAAGATATATTTTAATTGAACAATGGGTGGATGAGGATTGTTTTGCATTAACTAATACACTTGACATTTGTAAACTAGCATGCTATGAGTATGGAAATGAATTGCATTATAAAACTTGATTTGTATGAAGGCATGGTAAATGATAACTTACATAGAATGCAGATCCTTGTGTTGGTATTCTTCAATGATGAAAGAAACTTATTTGAATGGAACTTTCACTAATGTTAGTTTAATGGGACATTGATGATATTTGTTGTAAACATATGTGAAAATTATATAGCCTTTGATTCTTTGAAAGGGATATGTAGGAGAGGCTAGTTTGTATGAAGACCCAAGGAATAGGTCTAGGTCTAGGGATATGCCATTATAAAGAGATCTTACTCTATATAGTGCAAGAATGTTAGTTTTTGACATGAAGTTGTTGTCCTAATAATTTGGTAAGATTATGAAGAAATAAATTATAAATTGGAATATTTTTTTTAGATATAGAAATAATTGGTGGTTCAATCTAATGTGGACAAACATTAGTAGGATAGTTAAGAGCTAGAACATGTTAATTGTTTAGTCATTTTTATTCATGTTCCAAGAACAAGATAGATTACCAAGTTATATGATTTATTAGGATTTGATAATGAAAATATAGCAACATAAGAAAATTAGTGTTTACCATAGTTTGGCTATGTGTTGGAAGAAATGTAATCCATCACAAGAAGCCCAAGTACTCCAAAAAGAAGAATTTTTTTTACAAAACTCTCAAATACAAAGAAGAGATCAAGGTGTAAGAAACAAGAAGGATGAAAAATTATAAATACCATTCTCCAAATTCATATGAGAAGGGAAAGAATGAGGAAATTTTTTCCAAAGACATGGGCAAGAATTATTGTGCTCATTGAAATGTAAGTGGGCATTGGCATGCAAAAGGGTGGAAACTTCATCTCGAGCTTCACTTAAAAAAGAAGAAGGAATTATATAAAGGAAGATGCATCTATGAGCAAGAAAGAGGAATTTATTCAAGTATTTACTATTCAAGAGAGAAAAACAAAAAGTAAATCTATAGAAGGAAGAAGCCATCAAAAGGGAGCAACCCATAGAGGAGTCCTCATTCACATTGTAAGTGGGTAATGATACAATGCTCATTATGGTTTCATGAGTACATTATTTCCAAAACTAAGATGTTGATTTGAATGTATATAATTGTGTAATGCTCACATTGAGAAGCACCTAAAAAATATTTATTGGGTTTGTTTCTTGAAAGAGACAAGAAAGGAACTAACTGATTATTTTAGAAATTAGGAAGAAATTTAACCCATCAAAGATGATTATGGAAAAGCTATCCAATCTATTTGAAAGTACAAGTATCAACAACCCATTGTATCAAATAGTTTGTATCATTATCCATATTCTCACATGTTCATGTTGATATGCAAATTATGCATGTCTTCTTTACCATGTAGTGAATGAAAAGATAGGTAAAAGAGACACTCTAAGTTGAGAGAGGATATTATTGGCACCCTATTTTTCTGTCCCTTTTGTTTGTTCTACTCATGTGTTGTGCATTTAATCTTTTCCACCTAATAATGATAATAGATTTGAGAGAGTATTGCTTAAATTTTTCTCAAAGTTTTTTTTGTGCAATCCCCCCATATGTTCATCATGCTTTAGTATCTCTAAAATGTCTAAAAAAATCTATGAATTGAACTAAGAAGAGTTTATTCCTTAATTTTCTATGTTGTTGGCCTATTAGGTTTTTGAGGTTGACCTACTAGCATACCTTTCCTACCGATCTTGACAACTTTCTCAAACCCTCTTTAAAATTTGTCTATGTGTTGGTTTTGTTAGGTTATTAGGATGTTGAGGATGTCATGAATTTCATCCCAAGTCTAAAACCTTGATCCTCAACAAAGTGAAAATTTCTAAGTTTTGATGCTACAAAGTTCACATTTTTGCAAAGTTTGAGTTCACAAACCTTTGTGACAATACAATAAATGATTGAAAATTAACATTTTGATGAGGAAAAGAAAGAAAAATCATAAATTTTAGAATGTCACAAAGTTTTCAAGTTTGCAAAGTATGAAAAAATGCAACACAATTCACCAAGTCACTCAATTTGTGATAATACATTTTTAGAGAAGAACGAAAGGAGGAAAGGTTTTTAATGTTGCAAAGTTTGCAATTTTGTGAATCTTAGGAAATTGTGACAAGTTTTTGAAGAGAGGAAATATTAGGAGACTAAGGAAAGATTTGTGACCAATTCCATGTATTGCATGGTTCATGGGTTCATAGTTTGTGAAGTGCAAATATTTTTGAAATAGACGATCAATATAAAATATGATGAATATTTTGATCATAAAAAGGGGCACCAATGATTAGTAGCATGGCATACACCTCATGTACATCTGCGTACATCCCTACTCATTTCAAGAACACCATTAACTATTTAATAAGGCCCAACAACCATTTCAACAACTTCCATAGGGTCTTTCCCCACTATCATGCCAAATACGGCTACACCATAAATGAAAAGAGAGTTTGCAAGTTAGGGAAGAACATTCCCTCACTCTTCTATGGTACATTCAAGTGAATTTGTAACATGGTTTAAAGTGCAATGTTTTGCAAACAATGGTTAGTGGGTTTGAGGTTCTTTGCTTTCATATTGGTTGTGAATTTGGCATTCATTGTAAATTTTGACATTCTTCTATGAGGGTATTAAGGGCCCAAATGATCACATTGAAAGAGAGGCAAAAATAGGAAACATAGCAGTTGTAGAGCATAAAACGTAAAATAGTACAACAAATCCTAGGATTTGTGTGTTTCTAGTTTTGGGTCTTGTGATTTTGTTCTTATATTGTTGTAGATTTTTAAAAATGTGTGGAAAAATAGGAAATATAGCAGTTGTAGAGCATAAAACATAAAATAGTACAACAAATCCTAGGATTTGTGTTTCTAGTTTTGGGTCTTGTGATTTTGTTATTAGATTGTTGTAGATTTTTAAAACTGTGTAATAGAACTATTGTGAATCCTAAAGAAAGGATATAAATAGTACATATGACATTATCAGAGTGTCTCCAAGAATACTTTGGTATATTGCCTTCATGGGTTTTGGTTACTTGGCCAGCTAGAAGGATGTAAAATCATTCCAAATATTTTGTAATGTATCTCTTCAAACAACAATAAAGGAATATACAAGTTTATTACTATATTGTTAAGTAGACTCTTATAAGGTTTTGAAAGTATTTTCTTTAGGGATTTGCATATATAACCTATTTTATGGTCTTCAAGTATATCTTAATCAAAGTATCCCATTTTTTTTTAACATAGGTTGTTATTAATGTCAAGGGTTTTTGTTAAAGGGTTTCAAGGCTATTAGAAATGTCATTGATGTGAAGGTTTTCAAAGGATGAAAAATATTGTAGTACTAGAATTATCATGTAGAGAGTTATAGAAATATATGCTATATTTCTAGTAGCATGTTCATCAGTTGTGTAGGTTGGACAATCAACCAGATCCTATATCGAGTAACATAAATCAAGTTTTATTAAAATGTGTCTACTTTATGGGAGTTGGTGTGTATTGCATGCTTACTATAAAATTTAGAGTATGCAATTAGTATTACTGTGGTGGTCCAAAATTTTGTGCAAGGATATATTTTGGATAGAGAGTTTTATTTGGAAATACAATTTGGTTAGCATTTCTTTTAGAAGTGTAGTGTGGTTCAACAATTTGGAAGGATAGTATGTCTACACTTTTTTTATCAATTTCTTGAGTTTTTAAAGGATATGTTCAATGTGCAAGAATTTTGAAGTGACTAAAGGATGATCAACCTATTCAAATTTCAAGGCATGTGTGGTAACAACTAATAGCGTGTGGAATTCAAATCTTGCATGTGGTGTTAAGATAAGACTCGGTTAAGGTCCTTGTGGTAGCACATAATATCAAGTTCTTTTGGTGACAAGATTTTTATGTTTGGAAAATTGTGATACACGTTTCATGTAATTTGAATTTAGGTCCACCTTATGTCATTTTTTCTTTTTACGGATCATTGGCCAATATGGAAGAGTGTAAATGTAATGTCATGTATATATTTCAAATGTTCAGATTCATGTGATGTGATTTGAGTACAATATGTGAAGCATAAATACATTGATTGTCTTAAGGGTGTAAATCAAAGAGAAGGTGTAAAGAAAAGAGAGTGTGACAACATCACAAGATCTTTCTCAATGAGGAAGGGTTTCAACATTGTTTTTTCCATATATTTGTGTTGTGTTTCAAATCCACAAGCATTATCATTGTATTTTAGTAGGACTATTGTTCTACCTATGGTATTGTTTTATTTGGGGATTGGTGTCTCCTGTAGGTTGGTTCCTACAAGCACATTATAGGATTGGTATCTCTAATAGGTTGGTGCCTACTTCAGCGTGTAAAATTAATTTGTACATTTTTGCATTGTGAGGTTGGATTTGGGCAATAGATCCAAACAACTATTCTCACTGTAGTTTTCCCATCTTGGGTTTCCATGCAAATTCGGTGTTCTCTTTTGTGTGCTTTATGATGTTATGTTTTTTTTTTATGCTTAACTGCTTATGAGGGTTTGTTGTGAAGAATCATATAACTATAGCAAAAGTTAAGAATTCCAAAATAGATTAGATCTATTGATTCACCCCCTCTCAATAGATTGTTATGCCCTTCAATTGGTATTGGAGCCGAGTTCATCTGAAGAAGCCTAACAACTTAAGGTAGGTTCAGGATGGCATAGGAAAGTTTTTCTGGAAAAATAAAGAACGAATATTTGATGAATCAAATTTTACATTTTGGAAAGTTAGAATGGAGTCCTATTTGATGACTTTAGGAATGGACATTTGGATGTTAGTAGTAGAAGGATATGAGCCTCTTGAAAACCCTCCTAGGGATCAGGCTGGAAAGAGGGCCTTTGAACTCAATGCTAAGGAAATGAATGTTATTTTAATTTTGAATTTATAAAAGTGATGCAATGTAGAACAAAAAAAGATATATGGGATAAATTAGAGACAATCTCTAGAGGTGATGACAAAGTCAAAGAGGCAAAGATGCAAACTCATAGAGCTCAATTTAAAGGTCTAAAGATGAGAGAATATGAGAGTATTGCTAAATTCATACTTTGAATTGATGAAGTTGTTAGCCATATCCAAGTCCATGGTGAGAATTCAAAAGAGAAGATTGTTGTGAAAAAGGTACTTAGATATCTCCCTAGAAGGTTTGGTCCTAAAATATTTGCTATTGAGGAAGCTAAGGATCTAAATGCTTAAAATTGATTTAACTACATGGAACTCTAATTGCATTTGAGATGAGATTTGAAAGTGAAGGTTCTATAAGGAAAGAGATTGCTTTCTAAGTGTCTATGAAGCAGGTTGATCAAGATTCTAATATTAGATCAAAAAAGAAGAAGAAAATTTTGTCAAAAGGCTATAAAGAGGTCTCAGTAAGTACAAAGGAAAGTTACCTTTCAAGTGTTTCAATTGCAATGAAATAGGAAATTTTATGACTAAATGTACCCATAAGGAATACTAACAATGATGAGAAAAAGAATGGAAATAAATCAATTCAGAGAAGGTCCAAAGGTCAAATAAAAAATAAGAGTTTCTACACTAATGAGGAAGAGGATTAATCCACTGATGAAGAAGATGAAGATGTCTTTGAAGATGAAAAATTAAAGGTTGTATTCATGGATTTTGAGACTACTGAAGAAGATGTGGAAATGGGTTCCAAAAACAATGAAGAGGTATATATTATGGAAGAGTTGATATGCATTGGAAAATAAATCACAAGACTAAAGAAAAAAATTATAGAAGTGAGGGCTAAAGAAAAGGTATCTCAAGTATTGAAGAAAGTAGAAAGGATGATTGTTGATTTGAAGGCCTAAAAAAAAGAGGCAAAAGTGTTGAAGAGATTTTGACAACAAAGTTGCTATCAAGAGATAAAGATTGTGAGAAAATGGAAGCTGAAATTGTGACAATAAGAAAAGATCTTGAGAAAGTGAACCAACAACTATAGATGAAGTTTGGAAAAATTACTAAAACCCTAGATCAGATATTGGGAAGTTAGAGAGCTTTGCATGTCAAAATTTGAATAGGTTTTTATGATGAAAAGAAAGTGACAAAACTAATTATGAAGAATGTTAAAGAAAGTTTGGAAGTGCCAAGTTTTGAAAGTTCAAAGTCCAAAAGAATCATGGCGAGTGATGAAAGCATGACACACAATGATGGATTTATTCAAGTGTAGAACAAAAGAAGATCAAAAAGATAGGGATACAACACCTGGTTAAGTTTTTCTTTCTCTAGTTATTGTTTTAATTGTAATAATTATGGACATAAGGTTTTGGACTATAAGAAAGCTTTCCTTTAGCTTCATTTCATCATAAGGTGTAAGCCTTATTCCCAACACCCAATATCTAATGCTTTCCTTTAGCTTTCAGAGATCAGGTCTCTCATCAATATTCTATCTTATCTTAGTGATAATACAAATTCCTTTGACTTGAATCTTGATCCCTGGTTATGATGTTGTGAGTCTTTGGCCTTTTGGAGGTCAGACTTTCATCTTTCCCTTTATCACATTATGTAGTAAGACATAAGTCCTCCCATCTCCTGACTCTTGAAACTTTCTTCCCTTTTGTGCTCCTTCAAATCTTTCCTTTTTACCCTTCATCTTCTTATTCTTGTAGCAAGTGGTAGACCTGAAGCTCAACTCTCGATGGGGATTTTCTTTAGACCTTTGGGGATTGTGGCATTCTTTTTTCTAACCTCTCAACAAGAAATATTTGGTAGGCTTAATGTCTGATGTCTGACAAAGATAGTTTTGTTGAAAATGGAGGTAATTATGTAGCTTTAAAACTTGTAAAACTATTATAATGTAGATCTAAATAAGTGTTCTTTGTTACAAATTCTTTGTGGATGATTATCTGTTTAGATTCATATTACCGTTTGTAGAAATAGACAAAAGATTGTAGAAGAATAAGACCAAAAGATAGAAGTGACACATCATATACTATGGAGGAACCCTTTTGGGAAAAAAATCCACCACCAGAATCAATAGTGCTTATATTATTTAACCCTGGAACATGATTACAATAATTATTTATCAATCCTCACTTGAGATGCTTCTTTTGCATTCAACAATTCTTCTTCACAACTTGGAGTAAAATATGATAAAACTCTCTTCAACTTGCTGCAATATATAGACAATAATGAGCCTTGTAAACTCCAAAGAGTTTACAATTACAAAGCACAAAGCTTATCTCACAAAAACTACTCCTATTCTTGTAATTTTATCCTCAAAGTTGGCACCCAAGAATGGGCCCAGTTAACTCAGCCTTATAAAATATCTTATCATGCAAAAGTGCTAACTCCAAGATGCCAACTTGGGCATCCAAGGTGGGTCCAAGTCAATCTCTGTTAATTGAAACATATATCTACACCATTCATGCAAATACCATGCATGATTGATCGTCCCCACTTAATTGAATGTGTCACCTGTTATCTATCATGCAACTCAAGTCATTAGTCATTCATTCCAAGTCAAATGAATTCAACTAGCATTCAACTAAAACTAACTACATGCAACTGAAGATAACTAAACTAAACTAAACTAAATTGAATTGAACTAAACTAAACTGAACTTCATGCATGTAAACATCAATCCCTAACTTCTAAGATCTCCTGAGCACCTAAGATTTATGTTTCTTAGGATGCATGTGTGCCATTTAAACAATAATGTGTCATGTTGGCATCCAGAATATGCATTGACATCCTTTGGCCGAGAGCTCTTTTGTCGAAGGAAGAAACCCGAAAGTCTCACTCTCTTGGGACTTGAAGCATTCTTCTTGGAAATGCAACTTGTGTGTGTTCTCTTTACAATTTCTTCATTTTTTTTATGCTGAGGTGGATAAGGGAATTTTGTTCCCTGGTGATCTCTCGAGAATGAAGAGACTTGTGTGCAGTGAATCCCTCTTATCTCACATTTTGGTGAACCTGATGTGAACCATGTTAGATCTATTTCTACAATGTTTCCATATTTATGATAACACCTTCTCTAAGGAATATTTTGATATGCTAGATGATGCTCTATATGACTTCTTAGAAGTGCCCTCCTCTATCCGTAAACCTTCAGAGCAAACTTCCTCTCCGCAAGTTGAGGAGTTGGTAAATGTAGTGGTGGTCTCAGTGGCTCCTCCAAGCCCTAAGAAACCCATCATTTACCTAATCTTGGCTAGCCCTTCTTTTAGGGAGGATAATTTCATCTACAAAATTTCATATCGAAATGATTCACCAGACTTATACTCAAGGTTTGTAAAGGCTATGAACTCCACTTCTTATATTGTTGTTGGGAACACATATAATACAAGAAGAAATAAACTAAACTTGGATCAACAACCTTTTGTTCCCACATTTCAACATACTCAAGTTACTACTTATTTACCACCTTCTCAACCAAGTCTTCCTTCAGCACCTAAACCTGCAATTAAATCATTGGGTGATTATGATCTTGTCGAGCAACTTCATGTTATTCTAGCTAATATCTCACTTTGGGATTTGCTTCAGATCACTTTGGTTTATCAGGAGATGCTTTAGGAAGCCTTACAAAAGATCCTCTTGCCTGCCTCCACTAGGCCTAAAAATGTTAATGCATTGTTGGCTCATATTCAATTGGATTCATTGAATATCACGTTCCATCCATAAGAACTCCCACCTCCGAGTGTGCAAAATCAAGTAGACCCCTTGATGATTATAATTAATGTTAATAATATCACTATTAGGCGTACTCTCATTGACACTGGTTTGACTCTCAACATCTGTGGTATTGACCTACTGCCTAAGATTAAAGTTGATTCATCTTCTCTAGCAGCTTCTTCTTTGTACATTCATGGGTTTGATAGCATTGGTTGTCAGCTTGATGATTATAATTAATGTTAATAATATTGGTATTAGGCGTACCCTCATTGACACTGGTTCAACTCTCACCGTTTGTGGTATCGACCTATTGCCTAAGATTAAAGTTGATTCATCTTCTCTAGCAGCTTCTTCTTTATACTTTCATGGGTTTGATAATGTTGGTCATCAAGCTCTAGGCATGATAATATTGCCTTTATAGCTAGGTATCGTTACCTTACGTGTTCTAGTTTATGTGATTCATGGCCATTTACCTTACAACCTATTTTTGGGGAGGCCCTGGATTCATGCTATGGGTGTTATAACTTCTACTTTACACCATTCCTTAAAGTTCATTGCAAATAATCAAGTGGTCATAGTTAAAGATGATCCATAAGTTGTTCTCCTTTGTGAGCTAGTGGTTTCTGGTCAAGCTTTAGTTGTCTCCACTCTTAAGAATTGTATTCCATCTCTAACTACTAATTCTATGGTGTGTTCCTTGATGATACCCTTCATGGATTTTTTCCCCAAGGCGAATGTCATTAGAGACAAACCACCTAAAGAAAAAAGTCCTAAGTCTTCCCCATCTTCTCCTTCTTCTCAATAAAATGCTTTCTTTGGTGATGATTGTAGCTATAGAATTCTTTGAATTCTTCATTGTAGAATACAGAGCAAGCCCCGCTCGTATAGATTTTTTGAATCCCTCTAATGTAAAGTTGGATGACATCCCCATTAAGGAAGAGAATTTTGATCCTATCTAGGAGACCAGTCCTTCCTCTACCAAGGAGAGTATCCTACTCTTGTGAAGGAGGTTAATGTTTGTGAACCAAATGAAGAAGGTGGAAATGCTCCCGTGGATGTTTTCGATGTTCATTGGTGGAATGAAACCCTCTATATAGAGTTGCCACTTCCCAAAGTTTTTCAAACTCGTTATGGTTTTGGATATGAACTTGCTTCTCAGTATGGCTATGGGAAGAAAGGCCTAGGGCATATTGAGCAAGGAATATAAGTCCTTATCTAGTTTAAGTCATGAAATCGCTATCTAGGTTTGGGATGCTCTATTTAACAATTTGAGCAAAAACATTGGTGGAGTGTCAATATGATTCTTATCGAACCGCTGAGTTTGGTCCATCCTGAATTGATAGAGAATAGGGGGTAGGCCGAGAAAATCCCTTTATATTTCTTCTCTTTAGATGAATTTCTTGAGGAATTCCTAGGTGCCTGCTCTCTATTGCCTCCTTTGCATCACAAGAGATGATTCTCGTATCACCTACATAAACAAGCATACTTCAAAGAATATGTCTTGAGTATTGATGAGGAGGACCCTCTGTCTAATGTTGGTAATGATGTCCCAATATTGCATCCCGAAGATCATAGTTCTATCCTTAAAGGAGATACTACTAAAATCTTTATGGATCCTAAGTCCTCTGAAAAATTAAATAAGATTGGGAAGTGTCTTTCTTCAAAAGAAGCAGATGAACATTCTGATATCTTACATGCTCATCCTGATATCTTTGCTTGGATGTTTGAGGATATGCCTAGTATTAATGAGTCTATAGTGGTTCATAATATTGTCCTATGTCTCGATGCCAAGCCAGTTAAGCAAAAAATTTGAAAGATTAATCCCAAGGTGGTGTTGATGGTTAAGACCAAGATAGAGAAGTTGTTAAAAGTAGGCTTTATCTGTCCAATCGACTACTCCCCTTGGATCTCAAACATAGTTTCCATTAGTAAACCTAATGGTTGTATTCATATATGCATTGAATTTTGTGATCTTAACAAGGCTCCTCTTAAGGATGATTTTTCTTTGCCTGATATAGATATGATTGTAGATTTGACTGCAAACCATGCATTTTTATCTTTTATGGATGGTTTCTCAAGTTACAATCAGATCTACATTAATCTAGAAGATTAGTACAAGAGAGCCTTCACTACCCCTTGGGGTACCTTCTATTATGTGTTCATTCCCTTTGGGTTAAAGAATGCAAGAGCAACTTACCAACAGGCGATGACCCTAATATTTCATTATTTTATTCATAAGATCTTAGAGGATTATGTTGATGACATCTTGGCAAAATCTATAACTCGTCAAGACCATGTAAAGAACCTTCATCTTATTTTTGAAAGGCTTCAGCTCTATAGGATGAGACTCAATTCCCTTAAGTGAGTCTTTGGTGTGGATGCCAACAAACTTTTGGGATTCATAGTTTCTCATCGTGGAATCAAAGTTGACACAAATAAGATCAAGGCTATTGTTAATATGCCTCCACCCAGGAATATTATTGAACCACAAAGTTTACAAGGGAAAATTCAGCTGATTCATAGATTCATATCTCAATTGGTTGATCGTACTCTTCCCTTTACTCATCTATTAAAGAAAGATGTTCGCTTCATATGGAATGAAGACTGCTAGAAAGCTTTTGAGTCAATAAAATCCTATTTTTCCAATCCTCTTGTATTGATGTTGGCTATGCAAGACATACCATTTTTTCTTTACCTCACGACATCACCATATCCTTTGGAAGCTTTGATGGCCTAGCATCATGATGTCAAGAAAGAGAGAGTAGTTTACTACATTAGCCGTGTTCTAGTTGACTATAAAACCCATTACTCCTCCATGGAGAAGCAATGCATTGCTCTTGTCTTTGCTACATAGAACTTAAGGCAATACCTTCTCCATGTTGAAACTCATGTCATTGTAAAAAGTGACCTCCTAAAGAATTTATTCTCTAGTGTTGACCTTGTTGGGAGGTTAGCGAAATGTGTAATGTTACTCTTTGAGTTTGAAATAAATTTCATTACTCAAAAGTCAACAAAGGGTCAAGCAGTTGTCAATCAATTGATGGATGCTCCCTCATCTCACTCCTTCCTGGGGTTAGATTTGTTTCCTGATGAGAATATTTTTGTTATTAACTATGACCTTGAATGGAAAATATACTTCTATGAGTCAAGATGTCAAACTGGTTCTGGGGCGGGTGTGGTTTTAATGTCACCCAAAGGCAAATGAATCCCTCTCTCCATTCAATTGGACTTTCCTTGTACTAACAATATCGCCAAGTACAAAGCTCTCATTGTCAGCTTGTGTGATGCTATTGCACTAAAGATAAGACATCTCGGCATACTAGGTGATTTTGAGCTCATTGTGAACCAAATTATGGGAGCCTATCAAGCTAAGAAAAGTAAGTTGTCTCAATATCGAGACCTTGTTTTGTCCTTGCTTAATTGGTTCTCTTCTATCAGAATAGACAACATCCCTAGAAGGGAGAATAGACATGCAAATGTCATGGAAACTATTGCTTCCCTAGTACCCTCAGATGAAGATACAAAAGAATACCACTTTGTGGTTCAGGTCTTGCAAACCCCAATGGTTTTTTATCAACCTGAATCTGATTTCTTTGTGTGTTCTCACGTGGACTTGGGATAATGGTTCTCTAATATTTACAATTACCTAAAGACTAGAAACTTTCCCAATGATGCGACTGTTGCCTCTTTTTCACCTACAGTTAAAACAGGAAAGATAATCAAATGTCAGGTCTTTGGAGGCAATGGGACATTCACACAAGGGCAGGGACTTTGCATCTATTGCTAAGTCACGAGGAACTCGGTGGGAGAAGCTACCCTGGGAGTATTCGGCATGAAAATTCATCTAAGGAAAAAGTCAGCAGGACTCTCCTATTGTCTAGTTGACTGACTGCTTGATTCATTCCATCTTGAGTAGGTCACTGAGACCTAGTTTCAATCACGCTGAATGAGCTTGTAGAGCTATCACTATAATGGAGAAGGTTCGGTGTGACCTCTTATCACGTAGATTTTCCTTGGCTGATAGGCCATTCAATCGCCATTCGGCAAGACTCTCGGTGACTACGGGCTTCAGGGAGACCTACAGTGTTCAGGGAGAAGTCCTAGTGAAGATTCAATCTCTCGCCGATGTGTGAAGAATCTCAGAGAGAGGGATGCTTTTGGGAAAGGAGTTGGGACTTCACCGTGATGTCCCGCCGATGTCAAATGTCTTGCTGAAGAAGGAGTTCGCCAAAGGTTTTTGGACTCGGCATGAGGTCATGCTGAAGGCTTAGTGTCTCCCCAACAGGAAAGGCGGTGTCACTAAAGCAAATGTCTCATTGACGTTCAGTGTCTTGCCGACTATAAGGAGACCCCACCAAAACATGAAGGACTAGCCAACCGATGATGTCACTCGGAGGTCATACCGACTACAGAGGAGCCTTCGGCGTAGCACAAGAAACTCGGGAAGACTTCTTCCCGACCGGTGGGAGTCTTGCCAAACAATGAAACCTTCAATCCAAAGAAAGAGTTTACCAAAGGAAATGGGGTCTACAAGAGGTCTTGGCGACGATAACGGGTCTTGGCAACAAGCACAAGTTTCAGTAAGAATTTTTCTTCGATGTATGTCTTGCCAAGAAATGAAGGAACCACCAAGGACAGAGGAAAGGCCTCGCCAAGACTTGAGGCTTTTGTAGTATTGTCTCGGTGACCAGCAAGGGTTACGTCAACATTTTTTCAATGGGGGTGTCTTCGGCGTAGCAAAAGAAGTTCAAGAAGACTTCTTCCCAACCGGTGGAAGTCTTAACGACAGAAAGGAAGAGCTCGGACAGAATAAAGATGAGGTCAGCAGGATGTCTCGCCGACCAGGCCAGATTTCTCTGAGCTCAAAGCAAGCTTTCGGTAGAGGAGGGAGTTTTCGCTATAGAGTCTTGGCGAATGTGAGATGTCTTGCCGACTGAGGTGGCCATTGATGTAACATTGGGAGATCGGCCTGCCTCTTTCTGACCCGATAGGTCTCCCCAACCACTAAACACAGGAGAACGGGCCCTCACCGAGACAAGACTCTTTATGGAACAAAAGGTGCCCGCCATGAATATCACCGAACATGGAGGTCTTCGACATAACATAATGAGCTCGGGGCAACCTCTTTCTGACTAGAATGAGTCAGGCCAAAAGAAAAGAAGTTGGTCGAGGGTTCATACCTTGGCGTGAGTCTTGCCGAGTAGCAAAGCCTTTAGAATGAAATGGAATTCGCCAAGGAGAGAGGGAGTTCTACGAAGTGCCATAGCGATACCAAAGAGCTCACCGTAGGATGAACGTTTTTGCATGAGGTCCTGCCGACTTGGTAGGATCTCGCCGAAAACCAAAGGAGGTCGAGCCCAGAGGAGAGGAGTGAGCTCGGGGTAAATAAAAAGAGCTTGACAAGAGATCATTGCCAGGAGTCATACCGACTATGCCAAGAGATGGAGGGCTCTTTAGGAGGTCTTCCCAAACACATAATCTCTGGCCGACAGCGATGGAGGTACCAGGAAAAGGATATCGGTGTGGCTTAATGGTGCTCGCTGGGACTTCTAATTGAATCTGTTTATCTTACCGATGGTTTTGGTGGTATCAACACGACTTCTAAAGCTACAGAGATACATAATCACATCAGCAAGAAGCTTTCAGTGTCTTGCTGAGATGCATTTCCATTCAAAGGACTTTTGACTAGCTGCAGGGCTGCGTGTTTTTCACTCGGCCAATCAGAGAGATCTAAGGGTAAACTGTGGCAGTCCAAGGAGCGTCGACAGGATGAAGGGTGACGTGTATCTGTTGCAGGATCAGAGCATTCATGGTGCGGCCAAAGTAGCTGAACTAGACACGATGGATTGAATAAATGTGGTAGCTGAAAGAATATCTGAAAAGGGCTTCTAGGAGCGGTTCTTCACACCGACACCAACAACAGGGACACGCAGGATCTTCAACATTAACTTGGTAAAAGATCGAGGGGAAAATCTATCCCGAATCAGGATTTTTTTTTGTAAGCCCTAAGGGGAAAATCTATCCCGAATAAGGCATTTTTTCCTTTTTGTAAATAGTTTTGATTGCACACTCTGAAGAGTTAGTGATTTTCAATCAATCCTTTCTCAGTCAATGTATGTTTTCTATAACTCAGCTGGAATCTCGAATACAACACAAATTTTACCTTGGAATTTTGTCTTCATGTTTGTATGATTCTCATTTATGTATCTTTCTTTTTGAGCTTGCAAGTTTCTAACTGTGTTTTCCATAATACTGTATTCATATCTTAGAGTTGTGAAAATCAATCTTTCCTTCCTGAGATGTGTATGTAGACCAAACCTGTTAGAAGGACAAGCATTAAATCTGAAAGATGTTGTTCTGAGAATAGCAATTGGGCTTTCAAGTGTATGTTCTTTTTGTGTTCATTTTATGATTTCTCATCATTCGGTGTATCATCCTAGTGTGGTCTTTTAATTTATGCATCTTCTTCCTCTTTTCTCTCAAAGAATCAATAGTTTAGGTGATACCCAAAGGAAGCCAGCCTTCTCCAGAGGTTCATTTCAATTATAGGTGACCCACAGCCTTGAGATGATCCCATGTTTCTCTAGAATGCTCAATTTTTTGTAAACTCTGCACAAGGTGCAATTCTAGGTGACAACAGTTTTTGACACGCCTGGTGGGACAAAAAATTGTTTTAACTACTAGTTTGGTATGCAACCAGTGAATTATCAGGCTTTATAGAAGCCCTTTGGTATACTTGGTGACTCCAAAAAGAGGAAGAACTCCATAAAATACATGCCTTCTATAGTATATGAAAAGAGTTCGAACAAGAAGCAGCTCAGGCCCTTTTGAATACTTGTAGCTGTCACCACCAAGAAGATGAGACAGAGTTAAAGAAAGGAAAAGAACAACAATCATCTATTCCAGAAGAACTCAATCCACTCCTCCACCTATAAGATCTCATTTTGTTGCACCAACAAATCCACCTCAGATACCTCTAATGGCCGCCCCAAGGAATCAACCCTTTGTTGCTTTCAATGGAGGGAGTCCTTTGAATTTGGTGCAACATAATGATATTCCAATGGCAGCCTTGAAGAGTCTACCAATTTTCATAGGAGAAGATCAAATTAGTCCCATTGAACATTTAAGAGATATGGCTTCGTTATGCGGAGTCCATCACATAACCGAAGAAGATGTTGCAGTAAGATTGCTAGCTGCTTCACTGAAAGGAAGAGTTGTGCAATGGTATAGGAGCCTATCAGTCAGTTCAATTGCAACATGGGACGACTTTGGAGAAAAATTGCACAAGCAATTCCAAGACAAGTCTGACAACTTGTCTCTTTTGGAGCAACTGACTACCATTAAGAGGGCTCCACAAGAACAGATGAATGACTTCAACTTTAGGTTTCAAAAAACTTGGGACAGAATCCCTGCAACGGTGAGGCCACCTCTAGAGTATGCATTTTTATACTTTTTGAGAGCTTTGAACAGTGATATAGCTATCATGATACATTCAATGGGAGGAGTATCTTTGTCAGATGCCTTTGAAACAACTCTTAGAGCTGAAAATAGCTTAATACAAGCTGGTAAGCTTGTTCCCAGGCCACCAATGCCAATATTTCTAGAAATTCATGCAAACATCCCTTTGCAAATACCTCCTTTCATGCCTCTACCAGCCATACCAACGCTACCAGCTGTTGTTCCAACCATTGACAAGCAAGAAGGTGTTGCCTCAAGCTCATCAAATGAACTACAAGAGATCAAAAGTCTTTTAAAGACTTTTGGCAACAAGTTGGTAAACTTGGAAAAGCAACAAACCTATTCCAGGTCTTATCAACAGCAAAATCAAGCCTCAAATCTGCCTTTTCAAGGTCAGCAGCAGTAATTTCAAGGGAATAGATAGCAGTATCAGGGTAAATTTCAGGGCCCAAGATAGAGTGTGAACACAAGGCCTTTTCAGGCCTATGCTCCAACACCTATTAGTGCAGTCAGGGACCTGGTTCCCACTCAAAACAATTTAGCAGCTAATTATGAATGGTGCTACCCTTGTAACCAATCTCATAATCAACCCACTTGCTCAAATGGACTCATCAATCAGGCACTTATGGTGTAGAATACTTTGAGTTCACAGTATCAGGCACTTAATGATCCAACTTCACAACATTAGGACCAATTCAACAATGATACAACCCTGCTTAATTGGTAGGGTCAAGAATTCTCTGGGTTGAATAAGGATAGCTCTCTAGTTGCAGCCAACACCAAAGCAAAGAAGAGAGCATTTGAGCTTGTTCAAGTAGCAGACAAAGGAAAGGTGACAGTTGTGGAACCATCTACCTCTCGAGTGACTAGTGGTTGGAAAAGAGATCAGCAACTCCCAGACAAGGAGCAATCATGCTTACAAGCTGACCATACTGGCGTAAAGGTACATAATAAAAATTCAGTTGCACCTTTTAACATTCTTGATAGCATGAGAAAGACAAATGTAACCATGTCTATGTGGGATTCTTTAGTCATCCCTGATCAAAAGGATATGTTACAATCAGCCCTATCAAGTTTGAAAATATCTGATGAATCCGAGCCCTCAATAGGTCAGGTTAGAGCCATGTTAACAAATGATTCTCAAGGAAATGGTCAACAGCCTTGCATAGTGAATGAAAAAAGAGTCAAACCACCTCCTTTCTATGTGTCAGTGATCATTGGTGATAAATTAGTCCATAACTGTATGGTAGATAGTGGAGCTAGCAGCTCCGTCATGCCAAAATAGATTGCAGATAAACTTGGACTAAAATACCAGCCTTTGGAGAAGGGAGTGATCCAATTGGATGGCACTTCGGTTAACACATTGGGTATTTTCAAGGACTTAAATCTCACTCTCCATGCTTGTCCAAACTTTTCAGTCCCTCAAGACATATGCGTCATAGACCTTCCACCTTTCTTTTCCTTGTGTTTATCTAGAGACTTTACAACCAAGATAGGCAGGTATGTGTCAGCTAATTTGTCACACATGTTATTTAGAACAAGATATGGGACTAAAGTTACCATCAAGTCTGAAAGGTTGGCCAAAGACCATATTGAGCCATATAACCCAAGCCCCATAAATGCTGCTCCTTCTGCTGCAAATGCAAATTGTGTTGTTTTTATTGACAACGAACTAGCTGCTGCTCAAGAACTCCAATCAGAAGTTATTCCTAATGTGTTGTTGCATGAATGGGTGGTTGAAAATGTATCGGACAATCCTGGAGACCTCATTCAAGATGCTGGTATGGGAAACTGTCATTCTTGAGCATGATACAAAGATTCCAAACTTAGAGAAAGATGCAGATTAGTTATTGCAGCCCCTTAATGGACTTTGGGAGATGTTCTTTGATGATTCTAGAAGTAGAAATGGAGCAGGAGGAGGTGCAATGCTGGTATCTCCACAAGGTGATAAGTACTATGCTACCTTCTGTTTCACTTTTGCATGCTCCAATAACACTATTGAGTATGAGGTCTTGGTTCAAGGTCTAGAATGGGCCAAGAAAAGAGGAATAACCCACTTGAAAGCACATGGAGACAAAAAATTAGTTGTTAATCAAGTGAGGGGCCTAAATGTTGCTAAAAATGACACATTAAAGTCCTATAGAAACAGAGTGTGGAACATGCTCGAAGATTTTGATGCCTTTAACTTAGTGTCTATCCCAAGAAATCAGAATAAGCATGCTGATAGGCTCACAGCCATTGGATCACAGTTTGATATTCTAGATGATATCATAAAGGAGAAGGTGCAGCGATATGTGAAGGTTGTAGTCAGACCATCAATCCCTAAAAACAACATCCACTAGCAAGTCTTTGACAGTGATGAGCAGATTCTTTCCTTCTTGCTTGAAGAAGATCAATTCTCCATGGTAAATCAAGCAAATCTCAAGCAGCAATATGGTGATCAGGTCATACAGCTGAAAACAAACAAATTGCCCAAAGGCCTAGTTACCTTAGAGTCAATTTGCAGTACTGATGATCAGCTCAAAAAGGGTAAAGCCAGCTTGCAGATCAAACAAGAACACTATGAAGAGCTGGAGATCTTCAAGGGTAAGCTCCTTAAGATAGGCAAAAAATTTTCACCTGAAGATAGACAAGCTTTTTTTGCTTTGTGCCAAGAATTTCATGATGTCTTTGCTTGGGAGTATTTAGATTTGAAAGGATTTGATCCCCATATTGCTCAGCATACGATTGAATTAGAACCTAACACCAAGCCAATAAGATAGAAACAAAGGCCTTTGAATCCTAAACTTGAGCCTCTAATGATTAAGGAGTTGACTAAACTAGTTGAGGGGGGTATTGTCTTCCCTATCAAGCACACCTCTTGGGTTTCCAATCTTGTACTGGTAAGAAAGAAAAGTGGTGAGATAAGGCTCTATGTAGACTTCAAGGATCTTAACAGATCCTCTCTAAAGGACCACTACCCACTGCCCTCCATGGAACGAATCTTACAGGAGGTTGTTGGTTCTAAAAGGTTTTCATTGCTAGATGGTTTCTCAGGATATAATTAGGTGTTGGTTAAAGAGGAAGATCAGTTTAAGACTGCTTTTACAACTAAATGGGGCACCATGGCATACAAAAGGATGTCTTTCAATTTGACCAATGCTGGTGCCATGTTTCAGAGGGATATGGGCATGGTGTTTCAAAACCTGATCAACAAAATCATACTGATTTACCTAGATGACATAACAGTGTATTCTAAGAATGTTGATGAGCATCTGTTGCATCTTAGGCAAGTGTTTGAAAAATGTAGAGAATTCGGTATCTCTCTCAATCCAAGGAAGAGTATCTTTACTGTCCACGAAGGGAAATTATTAGGACACATAGTGTCAAAGCAAGGAATTACTATTGACCCTAAAAGAGTCAGAGCCATACTTGAGTTGCCGCTGCCTAATCATAAGAAGGGCCTACAGAGCTTTCTGGGCCAGATCAACTTTCTAAGAAGATTCATCCCTGATGTTGCAAATCTATTACAGCCTTTAACAACTATGTTAAAGAAAAATTCAATCTTTAGTTGGAAAAAGGATGCCAAGAATAGTATTGAAAAGGTCAAGGAGTCCTTAGCAACAGCTCCCATGCTGGTAAATCCTAATTTTTCCAAAGAATTTTATCTGTATGCTTATGGTAGCACAAGTAACATTTCTGCAATATTGGTTCAAAAAAATGAACAGAATTTAGAGCAACCAATAGCTTTCTTCAACCAAGGTTTAGTCGACTATGAACAAAAATACTCCTTTGTGGAGAGGCACGTTCTTGTTGTGATCAGAAGCCTTAAGAAATTCAAGCCTTTGATCTCTCATAATAGAATTCATATCATGGTGGCACACTCAAGTGTGAAAGAATTCTTATTGAATAAGGATCTGAATGAAAAAAGAACAAGATGGATTACCAAGGTCATGGAGTATGACATAGATATCAAGATCACCAAACTAGTGAGAGGTAGAGGCCTTTGTGAGCAGCTTGCTTCAGGGTCGAGTAGTGAAAGTGAACTGGAAAAGGATGTTGTCCTTGCCAATATAGATGAACCTTAGAATAGCCAAGATGATGTGCCCATAGGGATAACTAATTGGGTCCAAGATATGACCAAATTTCTACAAACTGGTCAATGCCCATTAAGTCTGAACAAAGCTAAAAGAAGATACTTTAGACTGCAGTCCATACCATATGTACTAATGGGCAATGTTTTTTTAAAAAAAGATCTGAATGGTGTCCTATTAAGATGCATTCACAATAACCAAATTGAAAGAGTGCTTCATGAGTTTCATGATGGAGCTGCAGGAGGTCACTTTGCTCCCAGAACTACTGCCTGGAAGGTCATGAGAGCTAGTTACTACTGGCCCAGCTTGTTCAAGGATGCGTATACCTAGTCAAGAAAGTGCATCAAATGTGCTCTATTTTTAGGAAAGGAAAGGTTGCCAGCTATGCCCCTGCACCTGATTCAAGTAGAGAAGCCCTTCATGAGATGGGGCATTGATTTCATTGGTCCAATAAACCCACCTTCCAATGCTAGTCATAAGTGGGTACTTATAGCTACAGATTATTTTACAAGGTGGACAAAAGCGGTTGCACTGAAAGAAGCAAAAGAGTCTTCATTCTTGAGCTTCTATGAAGACATAGTCACCAGGTTTGGAGTGCCTGACTCCATCATCTCTAATAATGCCCTTGCATTTGTGAGATTAAAATTGATCAATTGGGCTATTAAGCATGGCATTCATTTGAACACCTCCTCAAATTATTACCCTCAAGGTAATTGTTTGGCTGAAAGCATGAACAAGAACCTCATCAGGATCATCAAAAGAACCATAGAAGACATCCAAAGGACCTACCCCAGTAGTTTAAAGAATGCACTTTGGGCAGACAGAGTGACCCCTAAGAGGTCTATGGCAAGGAGGCGAGATTGCCACTATCTGTAGAGCTTTCAGCTCTAGACATCGTTCACCAGCTGGAGATGCTTGAGGGACAGGATCCCATGTCTGTAAGGTATGCAGAGCTCATGGAGCTCGAAGAATCAAGGGACAGGGCAATAAAAACTTTGGAGGATCATCAGGTCCAAACAAAGAAGAAATTCGACAAAAGGGCTACAACAAAATATTTTAAGGAGGGAGACCTTGTGCTCAGGTGGGATGTTCTTAAAAGTAGACCAGGCCATCACACCAAGTTCGACAACATGTGGACTGGTCTGTTTGTTATCACAGGCTGTAAAGAGCACAATGCTTATCAATTGGCTACAACAGAAGGAGATTCGCTTCCTATCCCAGTTAATGGGATACACCTTAAACCCTACTTTCGGGCCTAATAAGTGCCTTTCTTGTACATATCTAGTTAGGTTTTATGTTTTCAATAAGTGCTTTGCACTATGGTTTGTTAGTCCTCTGTTTTGTTCCATATCCTAAACGTTGTTTTAATACGGTATTTTTCTCTGCCGTTTTCCCATGTTTTGTTTTTGGCCACCTGTTGTGCCCTATGAGCCTCATGCATATTACAACCATGTGCCGACTAACGTTTTATGTGTTCTTTGAGTTTTCTAATGACTCCATGCCCAATGGACAAGTTGTAGCTACTAGTTCTCATGTTTAGCAGGCAAACATCCTACAAAGGTCGCTAGAATTGTTGCCTCTTTTTCACCTATAGTTAAAACATGCAAGATAATCAAATGTCAGGTCTTTGAAGGAAATGGGATGTTCACACAAGGTCAGGTACTCTGCATCTGTTGCTAAGTAACGAGGAACTTGGTGGGAGAAGCTACCCTAGGAGTATTCGGCATGAAAATTCATCTAAGGAAAAAGTCGGTAGGACTCTCCTATTGTCTAGCCAACTAACTGCTTGATTCATTCCATCTTGAGCAGGTCATTGAGACCTAGTTTTAGTCACACCAAACGAGCCTGTAGAGCTATCACTATAATGGAGAAGGTTCGGTGTGACCTCTTACCACGTAGATTTTCCTTGGCCGATAGGCCATTCAATCGCCATTCAGCAAGACTCTCAGTGACTATGGGTTTCGGGGAGACCTACAGTGTTTGGGGAGAAGTCCCAGTGAAGATTCAATCTCTCACCGACATCAAATGTCTTGCCGAAGAAGGAGTTCACCAAAGGTTTTTGGACTCAGCATGAGGTCATGCCGAAGGCTCAGTGTCTCCCCGACAGGAAAGGTAGCGTCACTAAATCCAATGTCTCACCGACGTTCAGTGTCTTGCCGACTACAAGGAGACCCCACCAAAACATGAAGGACTAGCCAACTGATGATGTCACCCAGAGGTCATACCGACTATAGAGGAGCCTTCGACGTAGCACAACAAACTCGGGAAGACTTCTTCCTGACCGGTGGGAGTCTTGCCGAATGATGAAACCTTCAATCCAAAGAAAGAGTTCGCCAAAGGAAATGGGGTCTACAAGAGGTCTTGGCGATGATAATGGGTTTTGGCGACAAGCACAAGTTTTGGCAAGAATTTTCCTTCGGCGTATGTCTTGCCGAGATATGAAGGAACCACCAAGGATAGAGGAAAGGTCTCGCCAAGACTTGAGGCTTTCGAAGTATTGTCTCGGCAACTGGCAAGGGTTACGTCGACAATTTTTCAACAGGGGTGTCTTCGGCGTAGCGAAAGAAGTTCGGGAAGAATTCTTCCCAACTGGTGGAAGTCTTAATGACAGAAAGGAAGAGCTTGGACAAAATGAAGATGAGGTCAGCAGGATGTCTCGCCGACTAGGCAAGCTTTCTCTGAACTCAAAGCAAGCTTTCGGCAGAGGAGGGAGTTTTCGCTATAGAGTCTTGGCAAAAGCGGTATGTCTTGCCGACTGAGGTGGCCATTGATGTAACATTGGGAGATCGGCCTGACTCTTTTCGACCTGATAGGTCTCCCCAACCACTAAACACAAGAGAACGGGCCCTCGCTGAGACAAGACTCTTGCCAAAACAAAAGGTGCCTGCCATGAATATCACTGAACATAGAGGTCTTTGGTATAACATAATGAGCTCAGGGCAACCTCTTTCCGACTGAACATAGAGGTCTTCGGTATAAGTTAGCCAAGGGTTCATACCTCAGCATGAGTCTTGTCGAGCAACGAAGCCTTTAGAACGAAATGGAATTTTCCAAGGAGAGAGGGAGTTCTACGAAGTGCCACAACAATACCAAAGAGCTCGCCGTAGGATGAACATTTTGCCATGAGGTCCTGCCGACTTGGTAGGATCTCATCGAAAACCAAAGGAGCTCGAGCCCAGAGGAGAGGAGTGAGCTCGAGGTAAATAAAAAGAGCTCAATGAGAGATCATTGCCAGGAGTCATACCGACTGTTCCAAGAGATGGAGGGCTCTTTAGGAGGTCTTCTCGAACACATAATCTCTAGCCGATAGTGATGGAGGTACCAGGCAAAGGATATCGGTGTGGCTTAATGGTGCTCGCTGGGACTTCTAACCGAATATGTTTGTCTTGCCAATGGTTTTGGTGGTATCAACATGACTTCTAAAGCTCTAGAGATACATAATTGCATCAGTAAGACACTTTCAGTGTCTTGTTGAGATGCATTTCCATTCAAAGGACTTTTGACCAGCTGTAGGGCTGCATGGTTTTCACTTGGCCAATCAGAGAGATCTAAGGGTAAACTGTGGCAGTCCAAGGAACGTCGATAGGATGAAGGGCGACGTGTATCTGTTGTAGGATTAGAACATTCATGGTGCGGTCGAAGTAGCTCAACTGGACACAATGGATTGAATAAATGTGGTAGCTAAAAGAATATCTGAAAAGGGCTTCTAGGAGCGGTTTTTCACACCAACACCAACAATAGGGACACGCAGGATCTTCATCATTAACTCGGCAAAAGATCTAGGGGAAAATCTATCCCAAATCAGGATTTTTTTTTGTAAGCCCTAAGGGGCCAACGTATCAGTTTGTATATAAGGCATTTTTGCCTTTTTTATAAATAGTTCTGATTGCACACTCTGAAGAGTTAGTGATTTTCAATCAATCCTTTCTCAGTCAATGTATGTTTTTTGTAACTTAGTTGGAATCTCAAATACAACACAGAGTTTACCTTGGAATTTTGTCTTCATGTTTGTATGATTCTCATTTCTGTATCTTTCTTTTTGAGCTTGCATGTTTCTAACTGTGTTTTCCATAATATTGTATTCATATCTTAGAGTTGTGAAAATCAATCTTTCCTTCCTGAGATGTGTATGTAGACCAAACCTGTTAGAAAAACAAGCATTAAATCT
>VDFB02127857.1:0-21223 GCA_007258455.2 Sequoia sempervirens
TTAGAGAAAAGAACTTTCTCCCCTGACTCTAAGTGAGAAGCAACACAAGAGATTGAACTCCTGCAAGAGAACCACCAAATTGGACTAACCTTTCGAGGATCCCAAAAACAAGCCACTCCCCCAGAATTACCAAAAGCACCCACACATTGACATTGACCACGACCCCAAATCTTTGAAGCCACACATAACATACTATCCACTGATAGCTTAGTTTCCTGCAAGAAAACCATATCAGGAGAATGAATATGAACCAGATCTCGAATAGCCTTTTGTCGAGGGATGCTATTCATACCCCTCACATTCCAAGAAAGAACTATCATCGTTGGGGTTTGGAGAAGTGAGCATCAATAGTCTTCACCGAACCAGCCTCAACCAAAGTCTCTCCAGCCAACTTCACCTTTTCTTGGTCCTTTTTGCGACCAACCTTAACTGGTTTCTCAAGAATTCCTTTCTTAAAAGATTTTTGTTGCACACCTAGAATAGAGGAAGAAGATTTAGTCTTACCTAAGTCAAGGCTATCCTGAACCTCTGAGCAAGCCTTACCAACACTAGAGGGGCCACCAGAGTCAACAATCACCCCACCCTCCACACCAAGAGCCGAAGCAGAAGGAGAAAGTCCAGAAACCATCTGAGGATCCTGGTTGCCAGGTAGATCCGATCCAGGGATCACCGAAGGTTGTACCTCAACCAACTCCTTAGAGCCATCCACCACTTGCATGTTAGCTGTAAAACCTTCCTCCTGAACTAACTCATCCAAAGCCTCAAATCTATTGAACGTCTCCCCATCCTGCCTTTCCTCAAAAGGTCTCTTTTGACCCTGTCCACGATTGCAAGGTTTAACAGGAACAAAACCATCATTGTCCGCAACCCATCCCTGCACGGGATCCTTACCCTTATCCCCCCTTGGATTGGATTGGGTACCCACATTATTTACCCCTCCTGCACCAAAATCCTGAGGACACCTCCGCAGCAGATGCCCATATTCATGACATAAACGGCATCAAAAAGGCAACATTTCATAATCCAATGGCTGAGTCCAGGAATTAGAGCCAACAATCAACTCAATAGAATCAGGCAGAGGCTTGCTCAGATCAATCTCAACACAAACCCTTGCATAAGAAAAGATCCTTTTATCCAAAGTATGTTGAGAAGGACCAATAGGCTTACCCAGCAATAAAGCAATCGATTGTAAAATATCATATCTCCAACATTCCAGCGGCAATCGAGGAAGGAAAACCCAAACCGAGACCCTAGAAGGCAACTCTTCTACCGAATTAAAGCCTGCATGCCATGGTTTTATGAAGAGACCTACCTGGTTATAAAAATAAGGCCCCCCTTCAAATGCCCTATTTTGATCTGAAATGCACGAGAAATCTACCAAAAAGAAATTGTTCGCAGCCAATAGAATATCAAAGTCACCCTCCAGAGACCATGTCTTGCGGATCCAAGTGTCCAAGAAAGAGAGAGAAACCCTCATCCCCATAAATTTACAAATCAAAACATGCTTACTGTAGTAATCCAGATCTTCAGCTACTGCCTCCGATTGAATCACCAACATAGGCTGAACTTTAGCTCTTTCCAAGCATCCATTTATCTTATGCATTTTAAAGGTACTGGATTTTGTCAAACCCTCTCCAGACGAAGCCCCATCACCAGCCTCCGTCATGGCAACATCCCCCTTTGCCTCTCCAATAGATGCATTCCTTGCCATTCAAACCCTACATCGAAGAAACTCTAACCAAGAAGTCCCAAGACAAAACCAGTCTACCTCACAGCCACCCCCATAAAGAAAGCAAGATAAAATAACAATAATACAATACCCAACACCAACAAAACAAACAGAGCCTCCCTGGCTAGCAAAGAGAACAACAAAGCAACCCAAGGAGAAAGGAAACACTGTCAAAGGAAAGGCTAGTGCCCGCACCAAACCCCAACCGGTCGCACCAAAAACAAACACGGATTTAAGCCACCCCTAAATCATACACTGTGATCCATTATAAAAATTAGAGAAATCAAGAGATTGTCTAATGATAATAAAGTTTGTGCAATGTAGGGAATATGTTAGGAGTCCAAGAAAAATTAATTATTTATTAAGGTGGATTGTTAAATAATAATGAATAAAAACTCTTATAGATGGTGAATAAGTGCTAGCAAGAGCTGTATCAATCAATGTGTGTGTTAGGGGTCCTGAGTTGAAGAGTGTTTCTAGGGAGTTGACTTGAAGCTATATAATGTAATATTTATAAAAAAATACAATTTGTTGTTCCTTCTTTCTTTTTTATAATAAATTTAAAGAAATGACCATTAAACCATGTAAATTATCCATATACTTTAAAGATATAACAATTAAAGCATGTTTTGACATGGAATAAGATGATGTAATGTGATTCAATAATTTTAAACACCATAATCATTTTGTATTATTTCATAGTTTCTCTAAAAAATAAAGCAAGATATAATTCAAAATTCAATATTCCATAAGTAAGAATATTCCATGAGACAGTCATTATTTAGAGAAATAATCATGATATCCACATTAAGACTAAATTATTGTGGATTGTTTAGTCAAATGAGTTTTTGAGGCTAATAGTAGATGGAATGTTTCAAGATGGGAGCCCTTTCAACTTCTTCAAGATGATTTAGATTTGATCATTACTACTTTTTCTTTAATATATGTTTGTTTTATTTTGGATTTTAGAGGTGGGGTTAGTGGTAAACCTCCTTAAATTTATATTATTCTAGCTTTAATAACAACTATGACTATTTGAAAATCCTTTAGGGTTGGGTAGGGAGATATAATTGCACCAACTAGATATTATATCTTTTAATTGAGTGTCAAGCCATATTTAATGCTTGGTCCAATTCTGAACACTAGTTAAAGTCAAGGAGAAACAACCCCCCTTCCTATACAAAGCTCCTGAATTTTCATTTTTTTATTTATCCCTTCACAATTGGTCCACTACTAGGACCTAAGCTAACACTTGGTATGGTAAAAGAATTTGTGGGCTCTTGAGGCAATTCGAAGCAAAGGAAGTGACTATCTATATGCCTTCTGAACCAACTACCTTTTGTAGCTTCTTAATTAATATTTTATCTTCTTTATAGAATTTCTACATTAACACCACCCTAGAAGATGTAAAGAAAAGTTAAATTTAAATATAAAAATTGGGGTTTTTTCTAAAACCAAAATGTGAATATTAAGCAAGAAAAATAGGTGAATGGCATGCAACTACCACAATATTTCATGATTAAACTTAATGGTGAGAGTGTAGATGGCAATGTCATCTCCAAAGACATGTTTGGAAAAAAGTTTCTCAACCTTTGCTTATTCTTAGCATGTTTAATTATTTAATGTTGAAATTATATTTGATAATTATCCCATGTTGCTTTGTGAGTTACAACTTGTGCAATTTCTATTTTCAAGGAGGAGTCAAGTTGGAAGTTACCATTTATAGGTGGAGTTGTACATTAAGGAAATTTCTATTTCATTTTGAGTTTACATGGAATGTGAGCTTTGGAGTTGCAGTCATATTTTGGCAAGTACAAGTTTTACAGGTGCAAGTGTAGTGACAATTGGCAGTTACAATATTGCATGTGGTGACATGTGAAAACTTACAATTATGCACGTGTAGTGGTTTTGACACTTTCCATGTTGCATCTTCAGCCTTTGGCATTTGATTTTAGGAATGTCTAATTAATGCATTGTAAGCTCCTATATATTGAGCACTTGTATTTTGGAGTTGTAGATTGTTGATTTTTGAAGTACCACTATGCTACTAGAATTACTCCAAAATTGAGAAGTGTGAAGACTCTTGCAAGAGCATAGCTCTACAATTATATTGTAATATTTGTTGTTACTAAAAAATATAATTGAGTTATGTTTTGGAGTGTGTGGTTTTTCTCCCAAAAGGGTTTTCCCCACATAAATTATGTGTTATTATTTTCATTGCTTATTTGATGATGATATGCATGTGCATCTAAATCTATAACTGTTAAGGTGTTTAAGGAATTTTTGCAACTACTCTCCATATTAGATTAGTGTAGGAAGCATCTTCCATGCACTTAACTTCCTTTCAATTGGTATCAAAGCTTGGACAACATTGATTTTTTTTTTGGGTTGAAGGTTTTTCTAAGCTAATCTTTGTTTCAGTGGGAGTTTTGCATAAGAATATTTTGTGACCTTGTTGCAGGAAAAAGATGGCAAGCGAATCCAATAAAATTGAAATGGAGAAGTTTAATGGGAGAAACTTCAAGCTATGGAAGTTGAAGATGGAGGATATTCTTGTGGATAAATATTTGTGGGCTGCAATATCTAGTACAAAACCAACTAGAACAACCCAAGAAGAGTAGGATTTGATGGATCAAAAAGAAAAGGTTTTAATAAGACTATATTTGGTTGATTTTGTGCTCCTAAACATCCATGAAGAGAAGACTAAAATATCTCTTTAGAAGAAACTTGGAGATGTTTATCAGGCTAATTACTTGGTAAACAAGTTATTCATGTGGAAGAAATTGTATTCTTTGAAGACATGGCAGATGGAGGGTTTGTTGCAAATCACCTAAATGCCTATAACATGTTGATAGCACTAGATTATATTGGTGAAAAAATTGAAGACCAAGATCATTGCATGATCATGTTATGTTCTCTGTTGGACTCATGGGATTTCCTGGTAATAGCCATTGGGAGTACTACCACCAATTTTAAGATGGACGAGGTGGTTGAATCATTGTTATTTGAAGAGATATAAAGGAAATCTTATGAGGAGGCTCAAGAGGCTCTTGTTTTCCATGGAAGATCTAAAGAGATTCAAGGAAATAAAAAGGACAAGAAGTCAAAATCCAAAATCTCTAGGGATATTTAAATCTCCTGACAAGTTCAAGGAAAAATAATGGAACTATGGAAAATCTAGTCATTTTTGCAAAGAGTGCAACGAGGAGAAGAAAAAGAAAGGTAAAAAGAATTTCTCAGAGTCCAACTCTAACAAATCCTCTCAAGATGATGAAAATTCCTTTGTCGCAGCCTTGAGAACCCATGCATCAAAAAATATATGGTTAATAGACTCGGGTGTTTCTTTCCACATGACCTCACATAGGGGTTGATTCTCAAAGTATGAAGAATATGATGGTGGGAAGGTGTATTTCAGTGATGGCTCTCATCTGAAGATTGTTAGCCATGGTAGAGACAAGATCAAATTCCTTGAAGGTAGAGTGAAGGGGATTGATGGTGTCCTACATATCTTGGGTTGACACAAAATCTACTCTCTATGAGTAAATTGAATGATTTGGGTGTACAAGTTATTTTCTCAAGTGGAGAATGTGAGATGGCGAGAGGAGATATGGTGTTGGCTAAGGTTGTTTAGATCAACACCTTGTACAAGCTAGATGCATGCATGATTTAGTGTAATAGTTCTTCTAACAAGCCAAAGAAAAGACCTTTGTATTCATCATCCTCACTGTCAAATTGAGCAAAGAAGTCTGTAGAATCTACATCTAATGGTCATGCATTTTGGGTACCTAAGGGTGCTCATTCCTTGGAAATGAAGCTTCTTGTAGAGAGGACAATGTTGAGGCATCGATGACTTGGTCACATTGGTGAGAAGGGTCTTAGAGCCCTAAAATCTAAGATCCTTGTTGAAGGCCTTGATGATTGTAATCTCAAGTTTGACTTTTGTGAATATTGTGTATATGGAAAGTAATACCATGTTTCTTTTTATTCTTTTTCTCATAAGTCTTTTGGGGTTTTGGACTATGTGCATGCATATGTGTTTGGTCATGTGAATGTTCCTTCGTTATCTAAATTTATGTACTTTGTATCACTCAGAGATGATTACAGTAGGACATTTGTATATTTTCTCAAAAGTAAAGTTGAAGTCTTTAGTCAATTTAAGGAGTTTAAGGTTCTTTTTGAAAATCAAACTAGTAGAAAGATTAAGTGTTTGAGAATTGACAATAGTGGTGAGTTTTGTTTGGCATAATTTAACAAGTTCTATAAAGAGAATGGGATTGAGAAACATAAGGCAACTTCATACACTCCACAAAATAATGGATTTGTAGAGAGGATGAACAAGATGTTGATGGAAAGGGCTAGGAGTATGTTGAGTAGTGTTGACTTTAAGCATAATTTATGGGCTGAAGTTTAGCCACTGCATGTTATCTAATCAACAGATCTACATCAACTCTTGTTGATAAGACACTCATGGAGGTGTGATCTAGTAAAAATCCTTTGATGAGATATCTAAAAGTATTTGGTTGTGAAGCTTATGCTCATGTTTCAATTGAGAAAAGGTCTAAGTTGGAGAACAAGGTGGTTAAATGTATCTTCATCAACTATGGTGTCAATGTGAAGGGGTACAAGCTTTGGGATCCAGTGGCTCAGAAGGTTCTCTACAACAAAAGTATTTTTTTGAGAGATGAAACCTTTTACTATTGAGCTATAGTCAAAGAAAGAGGAGAAACAAAAGGAGGTAGTTTAGATTCCACCTACTCCAATGAAACAAAAACTACGTACTCTCATTGAAACTGATGAGGAGGAGAGTTTAAGAAGCTCTAAAAGTTCTGAAGAAGAAGAAGAATCTCAACCTCAAAAATTTAGGAGTTCTACAAAAAATAGGCGACAACCTAATAGGTTTGGATATTCACCTGAAAGGTTCGATTATTCATTGTTGGATTCTAGTTACATTTTTTCTTTGATTTCTAACACTGATGAGCCTAGGACTATTAAAGAGGCTATGTGTATGAGTGATGTAGATTCTTGGATGAAATCCATGGATGAAGAAATGGTTGCTTTAAAGAAAAATGATACTTGGGATCTAGTACCTTTGCTTGATGGACACAAACCTGTTGGTTGTAAATAGGTGTTCAAGAAGAAATGTGGTCTCAATGGTAGTATTGAGAATCATAAGGCATGATTGGTTGCTAAGGGGTATTCTCAGGTGGAGGGGATTGACTATGATGAGATTTTCTCTCTTGTTGTGAAGCTGACATCTATTCAGTTTCTATTATCACTAATAATGTATGATCTAGAAGTTGAATAGATGGATGTGAAGACAACATTCCTTCATTGTGACTTGGAGGAAGAAATTTATGTCACAACTAGAGCATTTCATGGTTAAAGGTAAAGAACATCTGGTATGCATGTTGAAAAAGTCTATGTATGGTCTTAAGAAATCTCCTAAGATATGGTACTAGAAATTTGACTCCTATGTTTTGTCTTTGGGATTTTTGAGATCTAAATTTGACTATTGTGTTTATTACAAATCTAATAATGGTTGCATTCTCATAACTGCATTGTACATAGATGATATGTTATTTTTTGAGAATGGTAAAAGTTAGATTTCAGATTTGAAGTCTCAATTGTTAGCACAATTTGAGATCTGAGGATCTAGGTGTAGTGAGGTATATTCTAGGGATGGAGACTAGAAGAGACAAAGCTAACATAAATCTTTGGTTAAGCCAAAGCAAGTGTGTAAATTCAGTGTTGGAGAGATTTAGCATGACAACTTGTAGTCAATTAGTTGTTCTTGTAATGCAAGGGGTGAAGCTTTCTATGGAGGATTGTCAAAAATATCCTACTAAGATGGAGGACATGACTAGAGTAAAATATGTGAGTTTTGTTGGTAATCTTATTTATGTTATGGTCTATATGAGGCCAGACATTTCCCAAGCAGTGGGAGTCTTTAGTCAGTTTATGGCTAATCCTAGACGAGTACATTAGGATGCAATGAAAAGAGTGTTTAGATATTTGTGGGGTACTTCTGAGTATTCCCTATGTTTTCATGGTTATCCTATTGAACCTTGACACTCAGTGAGTATTCGTGGATATGTGGATTCAAATTGGGAAGGTGACATTGATAGCAGAAAACCCACCAGTGGCTATGTGTTCACGATGTTTGGTGGCACTATCAGTTGGATGAGTAAGCAGTAATTTGTATTCGCTTTTTCCACTACAAAAGCATAGCACATGTGGAAACTACTCATGCCTATAAGGAAGCCATTTGTCTTAAGAGATTGTGTTCTAATATTGGTTTTGATGTAGGACAAATTACTATTTGTTGTGATAGTTAGAGTGTCATTTTCTTAGCAAAGAATCCTACTTTCCATGCCAAAACAAAACACATTGATGTTCAATTTTATTTTGTTCATGATATGGTGGAAGATGGAAAGGTGAAGTTGGAGAAGGTTGGTACTTGGGCGATTGTTGTAAATACATTGACAAAGTCAGTGCAATTTTATTTTGTTCGTGATATGGTGGAAGATGGAAAGGTGAAGTTGGAGAAGGTTGGTACTTGGGCGATTGTTGTAAATGCATTGACAATGTCAGTGAGCACTGATAAGTTCATATCGTTTTCGGAGTCTATGGGCCTCACAACCTCTAGCAATTAAATATTATTTTTCCATTGGCTCTTCAAAGGTGTTTGACAAGTGGGAGAATGTTAGGAAAAAGGTGTCTCAACCTTTGATTATTCTTAGCATGTTTAATTATTTAATGTTGAAATTATATTTGATAATTATCTCATGTTTCTTTGTGAGTTACAACTTGTAGTTTCTATTTTCAAGGAGTCAAATTGGAAGTCACTGTTTACAGGTGGAGTTGTACATGAAAGTAATTTCTATTTCATGTTGATTTTGCATGGAATGTGAGCTTTGGGGGTGTAGTCATATTTTGGCAAGTGTAGGTTTGGCATGTGCAAGTTTAGTGACAATTGGCAGTTGCAATATTGCATATGGTGACATGTGAAAACTTACTGTTATGCACATGTAGTGATTTTGGTGCTTTCCAAGTTGTATCTTCAACCTTTGGCGTTCAATTTTAAAAATATCTAATTAATGCATTGTAAGCTCCTAGATATTGAGCACTTGTATTTTGGAGTCGTAGATTGTTGTTTTGTTGAACTACCGTTATGTTGCCAAATTTACTCTCGAGAAGGGTGAAGACTCTTGCAATAGCATAATTTTACAATTATATTGTAACTTGTTTATTGTTGCTAAATAATATAATTGAGCTATGTTTGAAATGTGGGGTTTTTCTCTTGAAAGGGTTTTCGCCACATAAATTATGTGTTATTGTTTTCATTGTTTATCTAATGATGATATGTATGTGCATCTAAATTTGTAACTGTTAAGATGTTTAAGAAAATTTTACAACTACTCTCCTAATTAGATTAGTTTAAGAAGCATCTTCCGCGCACTCGACTTCCTTTCAAGGCAGGAGCATAGCCATGGCTATTTTTTCCTTTTATATGCATTTTGTTGCTATTTCTATGAACCAAATTGGAGGGGGTGGATGGGAACATGGGGGCATGTTGGTCTCACTTGAGAGCAAGGAGTTTAAGCTCCTGGACTGGATGCACATTCTATCTGACATCCTAATGAAGGGCGTATAATTCATAAAACAAATCAACTTCAAAGTGATATATTTCTATTTTTTAATATATGAATTTAAGATATTTATACTAATTTAAACTAATACAATCGATATAATGAAAATGTTATTATTTTGATCAACCTCTAATCAAAACATTTGGTACCTTATGTGATGATGGATCATGGAGTTTGATCCGAAACATTGATTTAAAAATCTTACACAGTTTCAATCCAGAAATCTTTAGCAAAATATTATCATGGACTGTAGAAACTTGATGCTGTTAATTTGGTACCTTGTTTAATGTGTTAACTACGTTTTATAATGATATTTGTTCCATTATTACTCTTTCAACCACATACGCATCGAATAATCCAGATATCATACATCATATCAAACTGCTAATATAACACTACAAAAGGCTAAGAAATTTCTCCTTAAATTACATATAAAAACTTACATTATTATATAGGAGACTTTGTAAACATTTCAATTTTTAAATGCTGTCTTTTCAAAAATATTTAAAAACTTCTTGATCTTTATCAGTAAGTTCAAACGCGTGATTCATTGGTCCTAGATATGAATAATCTTCAAAATTGCTTGCATCTTCTCTTCCCTGTAAATCAGTGATTAACAAATTAGTTACAATGGCTGAAAAAGCCTTAACTTTGCATGGGATGTAACCTATTTTCATTTAATTCATCAGTTCTGTTAACCTAATTTTCATTCATGCACAAAAGAGTTGTATGAGTTTAGAGCTTAACCTATAATGGGTTGTAGCCTTTTGATTTAGGCAGTAGTTCAGTTAATGTGGCACAAAAATCTCAGTAGGATTATATGTCTCATTCTGCTATTCCTTTAAAACATGTAATCAACAAAATAACACTAGTAGTGGTATCTAAAAGTCTCCTGTATTTACACTTACTTTACATGTGGGCTTATAAGGTGGTATTTCTCTCTTTTGAAGCAGCCAATCCCAATTAATATGTTCAAAGAAAGGATGTGACTTAATGTCCCCCACTCCTCCTTTCAGACATCCAATCCTGATCACATTGAAATGCTGTCAAACTTGATATGGAGCCAGCATTACATCATAATATGCAAAGAAGCCTAGCCTGATACTTAAGCACAATATTAATCACAAACTTTAGTCTAGAGCTAGTGATATGCATGTTTTAAAATAAAGAAAGGATGATAAGTTTTCTTTTTCCAAAAACCTTTTAGTGAGATCTGGAGTCAAGAGTTTGTTGATTAAGTCTTTTGCACTGTACAGTTCAAAATGTAAAACCAAATATAAATTATGAGATATTACAAGATTAATATATAGCAGATATATAATTTCTACAGTATGTATTGTTTTTGGATTTGATTGTGTGAGTTTTTCTTCGACATTTCAGATCAAATTCTATTATTCATCATCAGAAAGTAGAAACCAAGAAAAGAGAAATGATGATGGATCATGGAGTTTAATCTAGAACATTGAAAAAAACATCACGCAGTCAAATTCAGAAACAATGCATACTAAGAATACTATACTCAGTGTTGTTAAAAAAGGAAATGAAAGTGTTTCTTACTTATAGGAGAAATGTGTTGGAAAACTAATCCTGCATTTCAGTATCTTTTGGTAGGTACCGTATGTATCTACCATTATCCAACCAAGAAAAGTCAGTTACAAACTATCACAATAACATGAAAAAGCAGTCTTAAAAAACCTGCAACCTTTAGCAAGGCTGACAGAGAAAGAGTTGTAAACCAACCAGTGTCCTGAAATGGAGTAAAGCCTGCAAGCATCTCATAAACAAGAACACCAAATGTCCACCTGCAAATCATATCCTGTTAACTTCAAATCATTAGGAGGCAAGAATTCAAGGTAGCACTTAAAATCTTACCAATCAACAGGTTTGCCATGGCCTTTATTCAAGAGAACTTCAGGTGCCAAATACTCCGGTGTTCCTGAGATATAAATATTTTCTCAAAAATATTCAGATTATACTCGTTGATCCATCATCAGAATGAAGATTCTCTTATCGATCTAGATAAGTATCAAACCATGTTTGTAGGAGATTGTTTATATGAATGTTTTGTAGTAAAATGAGTTGCATACAAAAAAATGAATTATTCTACAATACAAATGCACTCACCACATAGAGTAAATGTTCTTCTGTCAATCACTTTAGCAAAACCAAAATCTGCAACTTTTATATAGCCCATCTCGTCAAGCAGCAAATTTTCTGGCTAAAAAACATAGCAAGAAGGAAACAATAATAACCAAAATTTCAGGCTGCAATCTTATATAGGAATTGAAAGATAATCTCAAATTTTTCAGTTGAGTGATGCATGCTAAACCTGAGCTTGAGAAAGGCTACAATAATAATATTTAATTAAATGGGAGGCCTGATTTGATTGTGAAATGAAAGTTACTGATGATAAAATCAAATAATATATACCTTTAGATCTCGGTAGATGATGTTTTGAGAATGGAGATACTCAAAGGAAAGCAAAACTTGGGCTGCATAGAAACGCTGCAGGAAAATCTCACCAAAAACCATAAATTAGTAAATATGATACTTAACTGACTTATTTGTTTAGGTCTTAATCTGTAATTCAGTTGAGTATCTAACCGCAGTGGGTTCATTAAATCTTCCCATGTAGTGAAGATGCCTGAACAATTCTCCTCTGCAACACCAGGGGAATCCTTCTTAGTGTATCTCTAAAATGCCATGAGAAAACATTACTAAGGATTCAAATGGTTGAAAATCTTACCCACAAACATACTCCAAAATCAAATGAATGCATTCCTTGTCTTGAGCATATCCAAGCAGATTCACTATGAATGGAAAGTCAATTTTTTGCAGGATTTCCTTTTCTTGTTTGACATGGGCATACTAATAACACCCAACAGGATTAGCACCAAAAACGAAAACTATTTCTAAAAGAGCTTTTCTATGAGTATAACTTAAATTTTAATGAACATCAAGTATTACCTGCTTATCTCTCAGAATTTGGGCTTTGGAGAGAGCTTTTATGGCACAAACTTGTCCTGTCCGAATGTAGCGAGCAATTTGAACACGTCCATAACTTCCTGTTCCCAAGATTTTGTCCCTCTGAAAATCTTCAATGTTACAATACCCATACCAGACCTGTGGCCACAGAAAATCTTATAAGACCCAGATAGAAGTGTAATAACACTGTACATTTGGAAACAATAACATGAAAATCACTGGAAAGAAGAATATGAATGGAAAAGAAGCACTTCCTTAGATATGGACTTGGGATTAAATAGGATTCTAGGATTATATTTAGTATTGGAATCTTCTGAACTATAATCGGTTCGGTTTCTCCTCCTGCTAAAAACTTTGGCAAACATTATGCAGATCACAATCAACCAGGGGAAGAAAATAAACATTTAAAAGAGAAGCAGTTTTTCTTCTTTCTTCAATACTAATCTTTTTTTATCAAGAAGCTCCATGTAAAGTGGGATTAGAGTGGAACGAATGCATAATTAAGAACAAAGCTAGAAGAGTTAGGGCCAAATGACAGTTATAACTGGCTGCTTCATATGAAATATTGGTTGCCAGAAGTCTAAAACCATGGAAGAGTACCTTTAATCTTACAATAATGATTTTCTTTGGAAAGGCAACTGGAGAAAGAAGAAAAGAGTAAATTTCGAGCCATCCTTAAGTTCCCATAGAGTTAGACCATAGGCCTTTGTTCATGATATTTACTATGGAATCCTAATGTTAATATGGCTCCAATTTTAGGAGTTTAATGTTTTATGAAATAAAGATATTATTATTTTATTTGGCTATTTTCTTTATATTTTTTTTTAATTTGATTAAGTTTATAAATGCAATGGTAAAATTAGCATAATAATTATAATTCTCATTTAGTTTGGTTCAATTTTGATTAGAATGTCTTAATGCAATTACATATTGAAAACTAATACATTCTTTGATTTACCATATGAAACTATGATATTGCTATGTAATTCATTTCTTGGTTGGTGCCCTCGTGGAATGTAGAGCCCTAATAGACTAACCCTCTAGTGAGTGACCACTGATTTCAAAATAAGTAATAGTAGTATTGGTGTTATCTGCTTGGTGGGTAGTACCTAAGCGAGTTGTGTCCTTAATCCTACTTACCAACTAATATTCATTATTGTACCTATGATCACACTCACTTTCATACATGCATTCATTGCCTCAAGATTACTAGTTTAATGCAATGGTTCATTTTTAAATAGCTTGGGATTTGATCCTTTGGTATGTGGGAATGAATGTCAAATTTAAAATTCTAAAGTTCCCACCCCTTTTTGCTAGTCCTTGTAAGCCAACTTAACAAGCATCTATGCAACATGTTGCTATGTCATGGTATTTAAAGACATTCATCATATTATTAATTTACAAGATAGAGTGTCTATCAAGGAGAAATCATTAGCTCACATACTTTGATTTTCTAGGGGACAAAGAACCTCGTCTACATATAGACAACTTTTATAATGTTGAATATTATTTTTAAATCTTCACTTAGATTTGTAAATTCAACCCATGCAAGGGTCTAATGCTAGTGATCCAATAGATTCCTATAATGTCTAAAATTGCATACCCTACAATATTGGCATTACAAATTGCACCTTTCTTAGTACCTATTTTTGTTATGTAGTGTTTTTGTAATAAAAATATATCAAAACTATTATGTTCATTCATGTCACCATTTCTCATGTGTATTTTAGTGCCTTTGTGTTTAGTTAGTCTTAAAAACCAAGCCACATTTGTGCAAATGCCTCTACAAATATGTTAATTCCCTTCAATAGTAAAGAAATACATACTCTATACAGTCAAAACAAAGGCATTTCTAATCCTTATATTATATTTGTAATCAATGTTGACAATGAATATGTATGCCTTCTAACATAATTTTTTGGGATTTGCACTTATATGATTAATAATTTTTTGCATGCAAGTTTGAAGGATTTTTGGCTAAGTTGAGAATCTCCATGACTTGCTTATTAGATGTAAAAATTGTAATGTCTTGAAGTTTCTAGTAGTCTCTTCCAATCCTAGATGGTCTAGAACACCATAGTTATCTATTTTTTGTTATTTTAAGATCTTCAAGTACAATCAATATTCACCTGTATTATTCTATTCTTCTTAAAAGATTATTTCTTTAAATAGAAGTGATTTATTCTCATCTTCTTATCTTGTCAAATAAAATATCATTGTCTTTATTTCCAATATAATTCCTTCATTTCCTATCTATATTATCATTCTCTATCTCTTTCTTGACATTTTAAGACTTTTTTACTCCTCATTTTCTTTCTCATATTTTCTATCATTCTCAAATCATTATTGGTCCCAACTATACTTAGGATTACGAATATGTATATCTATATATCAATTTTCATCCTTCATATCTAACATTACTAGTGAAAATGTGGCATTTGGACTATCTTCTTATCATTTCAATTATTGGATATAGATTTTGTATTTATTAAATTATTTTATAGTTATTTTGTTAACACCATCAACATATGTCATGTACTACTAAATTCTTTTGTAGATCATTTTTCCCTTATGTAGGTCATGTTGACAATTATTTTGACACACTCACTAAAATAAGGTAGAACACAAGAATGCACCATCTCTCTTGAAAGGAAACCAACATTAGGTGATTAATAACCCTAAGGTCCTAGTTATCATATCATGACTGTGTTAGATAGTCCAATGGCTCATATAGTTGTACCTATATAATGGGCTACTAGTAATCAAGCAAACAAGTGGTTAAATAGACTAGGAGATCAACAACAAAAATAATCAATACTTAAATAAGTTAATCCAATCATCCATTTCTCTAAAATGAATAAATTCACCTCCATACTAGTAATATATAATCTTTCATTCCTAAAATATAAAATTTGTAATAGTTATGTGTAGGTTTGAGATTCTAATATTCTCCTAAACTAACCAGATCTATAAAAAATTCACAAAAGATGGGGATTTAGAGGGCAAACAAGATAGAAAATAAAGAAGTTCAACTTTGTATTTAATTTTTAATCCTTTACCCTAGGAGATCTAATGAAATTCATTAACCTACAACTCCATGTTTTACACTCTATCACTAACATTATAGATGCAAGATCATCCTTAGGAATTTGATTCTAAATCATAATCTATATACCTTGCTAGAGTAGGCTCTCTTCCATGTTTCCATTTGATTCCAAGTTGATATGTACCTTTAATGTATTTTAGTATTATTTTTTCTAATCTCCAATGGTCAATATGTGGATCTACCATGTACCTAGATACAATGCCAACTAAACATGCAATATCTAGTTTAGTTATAGTGAGGAACAACAGATTTCAAAAAAATTATCAATATAATTTGCAATCCACTTTCTTCAAGGTGGATTTGGCACTCAATTTACTCCTCCCTCACATTGTGTACTAGTTTTTTTTTAGACTATAGGGATCGGCCAGGTATCCGTCCCCCTATAAACTGCAGTGTGCTTGGTAAACTTTTTACACACCCTTCGGTACCACGGGTTGGGAGGAGACTAAACCTCTTGACCTCTTTCCTGCAACAGGATGCTTTAGTCAATCAAGCTAGGCCCCCCACCCCACATTGTGTACTAGTTAGTTTACACTCAAGCATCTTAATTATTTTTAGTACATCAAGAGTATATTTGGTCTAAGAAAATATGATCTTACCTTCTTCCTCCCATACTTGCATACCCAAAAAATAGTGCATCAACCCTAGGCGAGTTATTTCAAAAGCTTGTTTGATTTTTTCCTTAGTGTTTTCAATATAATATATATAATCTCCTATAATAATTAAATCATTTACATATAACTTACAATAATAATTATTTGACCATATCACTAATTAAGCTATATGATGTAATATGAAAAATGCAAGATCCTAACAACTAACAGACATAAACAATCATTTTTTGGCAGATTTGGAAAGTGTAGGGAACAATAAACCTACTCAAGAAAATTGATTTCACTCTGCTTAAGAGGACATATATTCCCAAGGGAATTTGGGTCTTCTTAAGGGTGTCCTGATCAAGTTTTGGGGTCCTTTGGTGTTGGATTTGTGCTTTTGTTTTCAATATGCAAAACTGTCAAAATGTCATCAAATAAATAGATATAGGTGAGTTTTTGTGTCTTGATAAGATGTATGGAAACAAATGCAATAATGGATAAATTATCTTCAATCCTCTTCAACCTGAGATCTACACATTCAAAAAGAGATGAAATGTTGACCCATTTAGGACCTTTCCTCAATCAAACCCGTGTAAGTGTTTCCACTTCCACAATGGTGATGTCAATGATAAAATGGATAAATGGATAGGAAGGAATGATGAAATCACAAAGTGTTGCAACTCACCATCCTTCAATGGCTTCCTTGAAGGACTGAGGTCATACACATCACTCCAAGGTCTTGATCTTGCTTGCTTTATTTGCTTGAATGCTTTGAAGACCTACAAAAAGGGTTAGTCTTCACAAAACAATGATGATAAAACAACATGAATTCACATACACTTTGACATGATGCTTGGATTGTGAATTGTTGTAATAATGCTCTGAAATTCTATTGTTGAATTGCTCTTGATGTTCACCTCTAGTTTGTTCATAATCCTTCTAGTTTCAAAATGGTGAAATGACTAGGTATTTATCGACATTTATCCAATTTCCCAAAAAATAAATTCCAAAAGTTGACACTTGAAATTTGAATTTTGTAAAATGTTGCCAACAACATGCCCAAAAATGGGTCTTGGGACGTATGGATCCTGGCCAAGATTTCCAGGACATTGAATGTCAGGGGCTACATATGAGTTGGATGCATTTATTCAATGCTTGTAGTTTATTGAAAAATGGTACAAATGGGCTCCATAATACATAGTTTTAGGACATCAAAGGGTCAATTAGGCTCAATAATTTAGGGGGGCCAAAACATAGTGTGAAATTGTTGAGGGTGACAAACATTGCCTTAGTAGGAGTTATTTTCAAAATATATACCACAATATGAATTTCTTTAGCCTAAAATTCAACTTTTATATTTCTAGAGCATAACATGAATCTAGCCATTTCCATGATAGTTATATTATTTCTTTCTATCGCTCCACTTTGTTGGGGTGAGTAGGAAATAGTTGCTTACTTCTTTATAACATATTTTTTTAAAAGTGTTTATTCATATATCCAATATCTCTATATGTCCTTATTATCTTTATAAATCTTCCACTTTTATTTTTTTTAAACCTTAAACACTTTAAACTTATCAAACACTTCATCCTTCTTTTGTAGAAAATATACCCAAATTATTCTATTATAGTCATCTATAAAAGTGAGTACATACCTCGATCTTATGAGTGGTGATGTTTTAAAAGGACACATTACATCACTATGAACCAAATGTAAAGATTGTTTGCTCTATGATTTTACTCATAAGAAAATATTCACATGTTGTTTTCCCATAACATATCCTACACATACCTTTTATCTTGGTGAGATTTTTGGAAGTCCATGTAAAATATGTAACTTCTCCCTAAGCTTGATGCTTTGGTAGTTGACATGCCCTATACACTCATGAAATAACCTACTCATATCATCATTTTTGGAAATAGTATACACATACATGCTCATATTTGCACTTAGAACTGAAAATATAGTTGCTTAAGACTTTCACACCACTTTGGGTGGTAATAATTTTCTTTGGGAGCATTTAGCATAGCAATTTTTTTCTTTGTTGCATTCCTCACTTATTTAAAGAATTCAATCATTTTTAATTTTACCTCTATCTTCAACCTAGGAATATATATCCCTCCACAAGCTTTAGTTGCTTGCATAGAAAAATGTAAATTATAGCCTACATAATTAGTAGCCCATGATTTCAAACACCTCCAAAACCCAAGATTTTGATATGCCCTAATATCATATTGGAGAAAAAAAAATATATTTTAAACATAGAGATAAATAAACTTATAGCTCAGATATAAAGATAACAAATATATTATATAACAAAAGGGCTACAGTTACATAGTAACCAGAAGACTGAACACACAAAAAAACTAGAGAACTAAGGATCTACATTCTCCCATCAGGAGATTTATTGTTAATTTGTCAAAGGAAAAAAAAATTAACCCAAGTCAATTAAATGAATGTAATCAGTCTATTTATTAGTTAATAATATTTGGTATTGATAAATGAGATAATTGTGTTTGTTATCTTAGAAAATCATATGTAAAAAAGGATGATGTTACTTAGTTTTATGATAGAAGAATATGTGCTTTTGATAAAGATTTTTAGATATTTTATGCTTTTGTCTTAAAATTGTGATCTATTTGTCAAATGGGTACCTTAGATTATGTGCTAATCTTGTGCTCTATTTGAGATCAAGTCTAGCAGTTTAATTCAAGTTTGCGATCATGGGAAATCCATGGGGTTTGAACTTGCCCCTACTTAGTGTGCATTTTATTCTATTGCTCACTTGATTAATCTTCATCTACTTAGCTCCTTTTTGGTATCTTATGACTATTGATACTTAAGAATACCTTAAAAGGGTTGTCATTATATTGCAAGGAAAAAAGCTTTTCTTGGGTCAACTCTCAAAAATGTGTAATTTTTATTTAAGATAGTAAGCATGGGCTCTAGAATAATATATGCCAAATTGTTACTCCTTTTAGTGCACCAAATCTAAATGTTTTGCTATTGATTGCCACTTTAATGCTCTAGGATGTGAGAAAATAATTTGATGTGTAAAATGAATGCATTGGAGGTCTTTAAATAATAGCATATAACATCAAATGTCACAAAACATGTACTTATTCAAGTCAAGGTGAGAAAATAAAGGGGCTTAATTAGCCAAATTTGAATTTGAATTTTGGAAAAGCAAGAGTTAGTTCCACAACCACAAGGTCCACCCTCCAACTATAGAAACAACCCTAGGTGGGAAAATGGTGAAATTTGGGTGAAAAATGAATAGATAGAGGTAAGTGTACATATAGATGTGGATAAGGTGAATGTATCATAGTATATCTAAATAAGGCTAAGGTGGAGGCTAAATATGTGGGAGTGCATTTTTATAGGGATCAACAAAGGCTAGGGGAATGAACCCAACTTTGCACAAGATTGCAACCATTTGTAAAAATGTAAATGTATCACTTGACCTTTCCTCAAAACAAGTAAATAACTAAATGGGAAATGGCATGGGTATGCAAATTTTACCATTACATTTTCCCCCCACTTTAATGTGCATGTGAAACCTAAAATGATCGTGCATCTCAAATTATGTAGTACTCACAAATATGCATGTATAGTAAATATCCAAACATCAAAGGATAAAAAATGCACAATGAGTAGCTTCTATCTCACAAATAAAAGCTAGGTACCAAATAGGATATTGCTTCACTACATTGGAAATAAGGTAAATAGTGAATGAGTAGAATTAAAAAAAATTGATTGTTTAGAAAACTCTAATGTTGAATTTGGCTTGAGAGCCATGGAATGGTAAGGCGCATGGAGCACATGTTGTGTCATGTGATTAAGACCTATATAGTCATGATTATGATTCTTTATAGCACCTATCACTATCTTAAAGCTCAACATAGGATTGTTGATGATAATATAGTGGGATGCAATCAATAGAAAGAGAGGAAAAATTGTAAATGCAATGCATAGCTAAACATGTGTGAATGTAGCCACGTAAATTATTAGCAATAATGAATACATCATATGATAAAAATGTGTAAAATCTAGAATGATAAGGTGTGAAAATTATATATGGGCTAGAGATAGGAACTAGGAGGTCATGTTGCCCCTCAACATGGGTTAATAAAATTAGTGATGTGTCCCTCGGTGACCATCCAAATCCATGTAAGTATGTAGGGCACTAGTTCATTATATTCCCTCAAAGTGGCATTTAAGATCATGAAGGCATAATGGTCTAGGTAAGATGATATGTCTCTAGTGTTGATATGGATGTAGGTAGGAGAAAGCTAATGTGAGGGAAATGGTATGATGCTCCCATTGTGAAATTTAAGAGCACGTGAAAGCTCAATGATCTAGGTAAGAAGATATGTGTCCAATGGTGATATGGATGTAGGTAGAAGGTAATGTGTGGGAAAAGGCATGATGCCCGAGCATTATGTAAGAATGGTAATGTATGTATGTAATATCAAGGTGTGGAAGATATGATCTCCTAATGTAAAGTTATATCAATGATATGCAAGGGAAAGAATGGTGCCTCCAACATGAAAATAATGTACCTAAAAGCACAACATGCAAGGGGGAAAGGGGGGCATGATTCCCCCAATGTACGTGTCATAATGCTAAATATATGGCAATATTAGTGCATAACTTGAATGAAATCATGATTCCCTCAATGTAAGAATATGTAAATGAAAAAATAAGATATAAGGGGAAGTCATGTTTCCCCTAAATGTATTGATGTGGCAATAGAATCCAATATATGATAGGGGAAAGTATGAGACTTATGAAGTAAACTTAACTCTAAAATGATAATATGGCCATGTAGGATCACGAGAAAGCTCTAGAAGCATGATAGAGTAAGGTAGGTTGTGTAATTGACTCTAAAAATCTTGTTGTATCAATATAGTCTCAATGTGTAATATCTAACAAGAAAGATACAACAAGATGAAATTAATAGGAAATAAGTATTAGTGGTCAAAGACAAAGGAACATACATAGGAAAAAATGGGAAGCAATGAGTCAACATGTAAAAACATGATAAAGATGCAAGATCCATAAAATATAAGGAATTAAAATTAAAAATAAGATAAGGAGTATAAAAGAAAGTAAAAAACTTATTGGGTCCTTAAATCACAACTCCACAATCCTAGAG